>JAOXJP010135585.1:0-13485 GCA_025762735.1 Platanus orientalis | reverse complement strand
GCCCTCTCTAGTGATCTCTCCCCTTTCTCAACAACTTTTCCTTTTATATATATATATATATATATATATATATATATATATATATATATTCAGGTGTTGGCTGTTTCAGGTGGCTTAGTGAAAATACATATTTGGTGGTACTCTATTTTCTCCCTCAATTTTCATTTCTTTTGTTTGGGATTTATTGAAGTTATTAACATTTGAAGTAAATTCAATGAAGCTCAATTTACAATGATGAAGCTGTATTTTTTCAATCATAGGGTTGTGATACAACGAATAAGTGCTCCTCAATCTCGGCCATTGAGACCTCAAACCACACGCATACCTCAATTAGGCAAATTCTTACGAGCTAACAATGAAACTCATGTTACAAAAAGCCTAAGCTGTAGTTTTTTGGTTGAGCAAGGTCAAAAAAATAGACAGAGTGATGCCGCTTGAACTCTCTTTTTTGGTAGGAAAACGAAAGCTAGATGAAAAATGCATAAATTTTAAAAAAAGAAGAATAAAGCACTAAATCTAGATCACACAAACGACAACCTAGATTTTCACCATTTACTTAGAGAAAAGCTAGGGTTAGGGACATATCTGTAGTGAGACTCACTTTCAAGAAGAAGAGGATGCTGAGGAGAGTTACTTTCCAGAAGAAGAGTGAAAACCATAGAAAGAGGGAGTCGGTGACAGCTGAAAACACAATAGAGGAACTTAGAACAATGTAAAGTTAGGGTTAGAGACATACCTGTAGGTGACAGTCATTGTAACGAGAGTTACTGGATGAAGAGACCTACGAGGTGCTTAGTAAAATAGAGAAATTTAATGAGAGGTGAAAGGGTTAGTAATTATAGGTTTTAATTAAGAAGGATAAATCAAACAAAAATTTAGATTTAGAGGGAGTGTACACGTATATACTCCCTTTTATTGTCATCTTTTTTTTTTTTTTGTAATATTTTTATTGAGATTTGGGATGAGAGATTTTAGGGAAAGATTAAAGGAAGAGAGATTTTAGGGATGTAGGAAAGTTGAGGGTGGATTGTATCTGCTCCTCTTAACTAACGCTGTCAGGGGGCAGACACATCAGCACCAACAAGTGATTTTCACTTTTTTGGGGGGTGCATATCACTTGTCGGCATTGAAGTGCCTGCCCTTTGACAGGGTGCGGAGAGGAGCGTTAGATAAGAGGAGTGGATAAAATCCACCCTTGGGAAAGGAGGATAGGGAAGAGAGATGTTAGAAGAGAAAGAGATAGATAAAGGGTGTTTTGGAAAAAAATTTAGAACAAAAATTTAGATAGAGTGTCCACATGGATGAGAGAGAAAGGGGCTTGAGGCTATTGTTTTAATGGATTATATAGATAAGGTGAAGTGGTGGATCAACTTGTTCCAAACTCGGGTAAGAATCTACTCTTAGATCGGTTGGACTTGGTGGCTGAAGATTGAGTCAAAGAGGCCTATGGTAACGGCTACTAGTGTAAGTAGTCTTCATTTTTCCTTAAGAATGATAGGCATGCGGTGTAAATATCTCTCAACCTAGGTAGGGCTGTCAATTGGGCTGGGCTAGCTCGAAGCCCAACTTGATTGGCCCGAAGAATGGGTGGGCTGGGCTTGGATTGAAGCCTTTTTAGTCTAAAGCCCGACCCAACCCAGCCTGTCCTAAAGTTTATATCTAATAAGTCTTAAAGCTCGGCCTGAAATTAAGTATGATTTCAATACATGAGTGAGTCCAATTTGCTTAATTTGAGTGACCCTAGCCCAAAGCCCATCTAAAAGTATACAAAATCTAGATGATTTATTTCATAAATTTAATTTTTAAAACCCATGGGCCCCAACTCAATTTGATATATTTCATAAAATTTGATTTTTCAAGCCCATGACTCCTAACTCAATCTAATATTTCTATTGGGTTGTTAACTTTAGGCCAACTTGAAATTGGCTTGAAGCCCGATTTATTAAATTGGGCTGAACTTGGGCATAATGTCTCGGGTTGAGTTTGGAATTTCTCTTTTGGTTGGGCTTAGGTTAACCTTTCCTCGATTCAACCCAGCTTGATTGATAGCCCTAAACATGGGTTAACACAAGTATTGAAAGTGGATTACCCGGCTCACACGAATGTTGTGGATCCTACCTGCCCGAAAGGGTATGCCCCTATCTGGCCGACACTAACAGTTTCTACTTGTTCGAAAGGTGATGCTCCCACTTGATTGAAAGACTTCCCTAACCTCTTGAAATTTAGGGAGTCTTCCCATGTTGCATCTAAGTTGAAAATCAAGAGCAACTATGACCTTGTGATGAAGAGGAAATGGTTTGAGGATAACAGAGAATACCCCATGAAGAAAAGAAATTCCAAAGAAATCAAAGTCAAGGATTATAGTAGAATTGGAGATAATTTGAGATAATTAGAAAGAAAGAAGGGTAAGATTTATTATTCTGAAGACGAAACAACTCTGCCTAAGATGAGTCAAGCCTTAAGAGAGAAAGATGGGAAGCTTGTTGAAAGACCAAGTTAAGAAAGATCCAAATGCACTGTTGAGTTCGAGATAAGTTCTAAATAAAAAAGGAGTTGTTCCCCCATTGGAGGTAATGATCAACTAAAAGATAAGAAGAATTGCACACTATCCCCTTATCATTTTAAGGAGGAGGTACTTCTTAAACCTTTTCTCTATACTTTTACTCTTCCCTCAGCATATGTGTAGGGGATATTGAACAACCTATCAATCAAGCCAAAACAAGTTGAAAGCAATAATAATCAAGAGAAAATAAATCAAACCACAAGCATATCACAAAAGATATAGGATTTTCGTGGAAAACCCCAAGTTGGGAAAAACCACAAAGCCGTAGAGAAAGCTTCACTTTTCTTGGAAGATTACAAGAGTTCGCTCTCAATCTCTCACAAAACTTCAAGTTTTCACTCTTTTCTTTTTCTTCTTCTCTCTTCTAACCCTATACAACAATAAAGACATTATATAGTACATAGAGGTTGAGTTTTCTTGGAATCCATCCCAACATGAACCTTTTATTTTAATTCTTAAAAACTATTTTTTCACGTTTGGATTGATATAAATATCCTTATGCCGAATTAAGATATATTGTAAAACAGACCAATGCCCTTGTGTTAGGGTGGTTGTGGCATCTATCTTCTGTACGAAAGACTTAGGGTCAAATCCTTTGATATGTAGTGCACTGTGGAGTTGCCTGCTTTAGTTCTCCCCCAGCTCAGTCCAGTCCTCCCTTGTGTTGTTTTCAATGAAATATAGGTCCAAGTGGCCAGGCCTAAAAAAAAAAGATTTCTGTAGTTGTCTTTAGTAGGTCTATTAATAGAGGTCAAGCATTTATTCCTAATGAGCTGACATTTACATAAATAGAAAAAAAATCCTAAATATGTATGTGAATAAGGTTTTGAATATGAAAGAATGTATATAAAGTTTTGAATGTGTGAAAGAATGTAAGTTCCACCTTCCTATAGAAGTGGTTTTTTGGGATTTAGCTTTGGTTTCGACCACTACTAAAAACCGTTTTCTTATTCTTTTGTAGTGAGTTTAAAGTGTGACATATTTAGCAATGTGATAAAAAGAAAAAGTAAAAATCAATGCCACATCTAATTTTTTGCAATTGAGATCGTCTCTTGATCACAAGTAATTTTGTGGCTTCAAGAGTCACACATTGATGCAGTGCAACAAGTTGCAAAAGTGGTTCATGGAGCACATAGATCATAAGAAGTCGAAATTGATCCTTAAACTTTGAACGGTCATAACTTTTTCTCCCAATATCCGATTGTGACCCAACAATACTCAAAACGATTAGCTCGATGAGCTCCACAACATCCTAAATAGAAATCTTGGTTTGTGGGCCAAAAGATCTCTAAAATCCATCATTTAGGCCCTTAAATGGTCACTTTTTGATAAATTTTTCTTTTTCATGAAACATCCAATTATCGCATATTTTTGAAAATATTTGATACGACATTTTTTTAGGAATATCTTAATAATCTATTTAAAGAATATTGGGGTGGTTTTGGGTAGATTTTAGAATTTTCCATTTTTAGTAATTTTTTCTTTTTAGCAATTTCTAATGTAGTTGAAATTCAAAGTTGTTTATGATGTTTCTATTTTAGGTCTGGGGGCCCTAACTCTATAAATTCTCCAATGTAACCAAAATTGAGGCATTGAATTATTGAATATGTTTGATTTATTGAGAGTTTTCTTGGTATTTTCCTTTGGGAAAATCAACCAATCTCTTATTCCTGGTATTTTCACTTGTGAAACTCAACAGATTCTTGGAAGGTTATTCTCAATTTGTTGGAGATGAATTCATCTCCAATCCTCGACTGCATTATCCACATACCCTCAATCTTTTTTGGATGGTGATTTTCACTTTTTCAAGAAATGTCTCCTAAAGCTACCAAATTATTTGTGACCAAGAGACAATCCTTCTGAATTTTTTAGCTATGTTTTGTACTAAATAAGCATGCCTTATTTTTCCATACTTTAAGGTGCAATAGATGATTCTCTCTCCAATGGATCCCATAAAGAGATATCTAATAAAAATTGTCATAAGATGAAAAGAAGATCGCAGGGTCTCGCCATTAGCATTGATATTTGACCTAAAAGATCTCCTACTCCATTACTGATCATGAACACTTTTTCTGATAGTTTTGAAAACAAACAAACAAAAATAAAAAATCTATATACGCTAAAGCAAAGGGTTGACACTTGGACAACCCCTCCTAATTTCTTTGTTTTTTTTTAATGCCATGTGTATCTCTCCCTCTTCAATTTTCTCTTAGTTGGATTCTAAAATAATTAATCCTCTCATATCCTTATTTTTTCTCAGTTACATCTCTTTTATCCCTATTTCTTCACATGTACATCTCTCCCTCTCCCTCAAAACTACCACGTCTCCAATTTTAAACTTCTCACAAAAATAAAATTTACTCTTTGTTTGGGGAAAAAGTATTAGGCTCAAATTCATTCAATCAACAAAATAGCTATTGAAATACCTATTAGGTTATCCTAGAGTGGGGTGAATAGGATATTAAAATTTTTTAACCATATTTGCAAGTGTTGGGATTGATTTTAATCTTCCTAAACTTACCCCAAGTATGTGTGTGCTTCAAAGTGTCTACTTCAGTATTTTATCAACAATTAGTGTGCAAGAATAACAATGAGCATAAAAGTAAAGAGACAAACAATCACACACTCAATCCACAATAAGAGATTTATAGTGGTTTGATATAATGACCTATGTCCACTCTTCTAATGCTCACCACCGAGCTTAGGTATATTTCATTTAGATTGCCTAATACAACCTAGGTCAAAAACATACAAAACCTACACTACTTGCCATTGGCAACCTATTCAAAACATTCGGTGTCTCTAGTAGTGTGAACTACTTCCGATGTCTTCGGTAGAAGCAAAGCAAGATAGTATTATGTATGAATGCAAAGGTAAGAAAATAGTACCACAAGTTGGTTGACGTTGCTATTTGCACAATGTGAGGGTGCTTCTTGTAGAACTAGTATGTCTTAGCTACCCACAACCTTCAAGCCCTTCGCTCTAGTGCTCCTTGAGCTTAGCCAAGTATGGATTTCCTCTTAGGAAGAGCCCACTAGAAGTTCTCCTCAATAGTAGAAGCTTGGTATTCAAGAGGAGAGAAAGAGAGTGATCTTTGAAGAAGATGCTAGCTATTTTAGCTCAAAAATAGTGAGAGAAATATGGTTTTCTCAAGGGAGGAAGCTCTCAATTAGGAAAAGTTTTTAACACTCTTTAGCTTGCTTGAAGTCCATACTGTAATGGAAAAGGCTCCATTTTATAAGGGTGAGGAACACCCACAACCTTTGGATTAGAATTTTTGAAAATGGGCAACTCATTAGAGCCTTAGATTTTCGAAAACCAAGGTTCAAATTTTGAAATAACTACTAGGGAAATTTTATTTCACGTTTGACAAAATACCCCCGTGATCGATCACGAGATCTATAATCGATCACAACTTGTGATCAATCATGGATCTTTTGATTGATCACGAATCTGGGCTCAAGCCTGATCAACTAGTGATCGATCATGAGATCCGTGATTAGTCACATAGTCAGGCTCCTAGGCTTTGATCATTCTCATGATCGATCATAGGTGATGGGGCCCCATGCTCGGGTCTCTCAGTCTAGCTCAAATCATAGGTTGTGATCGATCACGAGATCCATAATTGATCATGCCTTAATTTTGTGCACTTTGCTGAAGTAGTGCAGGGGGTTGGTCTTTGGGTTATTCTTCCTTGGGTCTTTTATGGGTTTTACCACCACACGTAGGTCCACATTTTGGTCAATATGTGATATACAATGCATGCTTTATACTTTGGGTGGAATGGGCAAACCTGAGGTAGCTTTCAGTCTTCTTCCAAGGCTTTGGTCTATCATGTCTCTTTGTCTTGAGCTTGTGAGCACATAGACCCTTCACAAGGTTTGTCCATGGGATTATTGTTACATACATTAACAATCTCCCCCTTATTCCACAGAAAAACTCAAATACACTGAATATACAATTAGTATATGGATTAATAACCCCAAAATACATGGACTCAATATACACACAAGGGCACATCTAGCTTAAAGCTTCATGTCTTGTATTAGAGTCATACGCCCTGCAACCACAACCATGAAAACAACACCTTCTTCATGCCAATTGAACTAAAGAGTAATATAATTAAAGAGCAAGTAAGATATATTCATGAGATATATAGTGTATGTTGTTTTAAGTGAAAAATGTTTAAAGTTAAATTTTTAATTTTCTTCCCCTATAGGTGTGCTACCCCCCCTACATGTGAAAGCTCCCCCTAACTTTCATAACCACCTATTCACTTTCACTTGCAACCATCCGCAGTAGATTTGCAACCATTTCTTTCCCTTTTTGGCAAAAATTGACAAGAGATATCACAGTCATAATAAAGCTATAGATAAGAAAGATTAAGGAGAAATTGGACAAGGACATAACTTGAAATTTTCATTAATCATAAAAATAGATTAGTACAATTTTCATAGGCAGTTCATGACCTTGAGACTTCAACCAACTAGGGCTTCTACCCTAGAGTATACCAAAAAAAATCCTACCATAGTCTCAAACATAAACATATGTCACTCATGGCATAGATATTGTAAAAAAAATCTCCCTAAGATAGAAAGGAACACCCTATCATCATCCTTTATGTCATCACAGGCCTCTTCACAACCAAAAAGTATGATCACAATCACCCTTGATATTCGGGGTCATCATCATTTTCTTCTTCATCTCCTTCCTCTTCATTCTCTTCATCTCCACTATCTCTACCACCATCCTCATGATCTTCTTCTTCTTCTTGACCTACTTCTTCCTCATCATCCTTACCACCTGCATGCTCCACCTCTTCATCATTTGATCGGGGTGGGTTCTCCTAAAAGTGAAATCTGGGCATGTTGAAGTGATCTTCGGCCTGAGGATCCTTAACCTCATCAGACTCACTGACTGACCCAAGTTGGAGCTGCTTGTTCAAGTGATCTTCATTGTAACAGTCTGCCAGAAGTTTCTGATAGGCTGTGATTTGCTTTTGGTTCTTCAGAACCTTGAAAACCTTCCTCATTAAGAAGTGTAAGAATCCCATCATGGTAGACTTAACCATGGCGGATCAAACTCTATGAGCTGCGGGCTATAGAAGAGTAGTGGAGGATGATGCACCATCTTTGGTCATTAGACCCATCCTTTACAGGGTTCCAAAACTGATAGCCGAGCCACCCCTGCCTCTCTTTGCCTCCACTTTGAATGGTACTTTGGTATCTGCCATTAATTTTGTGACCAGGATAGGAAAGTGAATACTACCTGTAGGATGCTTGGTCTCTGACACCTTAAGCATAACATGACAAATGATCAAGGCTGCGTCAATCCTCTTGGAATCAAGGATTCCATCAATAACATATGCCATATCATCTGTGAGGTCACTCCGATGCGTGGTTGGCATGAGGTAAGTGAAAACTCTGTGAAGAAACTTGACCACAGCTTGACAGTCGTTGTGCTTAAGATTGTTCGCCTAGTTGGAAAAATGCTCACATAGGCGTTGAACTCTCTTTGCCTTTTTCGCCATGGTGAGCTTAGAGATTGGGAATGGAATAGGGTCATTGGTGACATGAGGCACCCCAAGAACTCGTGCCATGATGTCAGGAGTAGCTGAGATAGGGACTCCATTCATTGTGAAACTAAATGATTGGGCGACATAGTTAAGTTTGAAGGCATTGGCATAAAAGAGTCTTACCACATCCTCATGGATTGGCCCTTTGATAGCAAAAATGGGAAGCCACCCCATTGCTTCAATTCTGTTAAAAAATCTTCACCATGCAAAGGCCCTCATCTTCTACAAATCGCTCATTAATGAGGCATCTGATAGAAAAAATCTTCTCATACTGCTTGAGGCTTTTGGCATTGCGGCATGGAGAGAAAGACCCTATATTCTGATTCTTGGATCATTTTCATGGAGGTGAGGAAGCCATTTGACACTTCTCCTGATTACTTAGAGGTTACAATGAGGAATCACCCTTAAAGGTGGTTTGCTTGATTCTTGGAGTCATTTTTGCTAAAAAAAATAGGGTTGTTGACAAGAGAGGATGAAAGCACAAACACAGAGCAAAGAAATAAAGCCTATCGGGTGCAAAATGCCCTAAAATGGTGCCTAGAAATTTTTTTAAATGCCATGCATTTTTACTACCCAAAATGCCCTCCTGATTAATCACGAGATTCGTGATTGGTTAGGGCGTGATCGATCACAAGATCCGTGATTGGTCATAGGCGTGATCAATCATGAACCCTATGCTTGGGTTTCCTTAACTCTTTTTGCTAGTGTGGACCACCACACCTCAACCCAATATGTAGCCCCACTTACTTGGGCTATTGTTCCTCCACTCTTTGATTCAAACCTTGGTTGGTTGGATTCTAAGGACATCTTGGCCGAACTATGATTGAAAAAACCAAGAGGACTTCTTAGATAGATCAATAGCACTCCGAAGATACTTAAAACACTTAAAATCAATGGGTGGTTAGAATGTCTGCGAGTTGATATTTGGTCTTCTCATAGTCCAATGATACAACATTTTCTTGCACCAATTTGTGGATGAAGTGGTGTCTAATATCTATGTGTTGTGTCCTAAGTGCTAGACTAGATTCTTGGAGATGTCAATTTCACTTTTTTTATCTACAAATAGGCTCATGGTGTCTTGTTCTAACTCATAGTTGTTAAGCATTTATATCATCCACAAGAATTGGGTGCATCCACTACTGGTTGCAATGTATTCAGCTTTGGCAGTTAACTAGGAGATGAAGTTTTATTTTTTGCTATGCCAAGAGGCAAGACTGTTGTTTTTATAGAAGCAACCTTCACTCGTGCTCTTGTGATCTTTGATATCATCAACCCAATCAACATCTAAGTACTTCATTATCTCAGATGTGGTGTCAAATGGGTACCATAACCCAAAATCCGTAGTCTTATGGGCATATCAGATAATCCTCTTAGCTGCCTTAAGATGGGATTCTTTTGGGGTAACTTGATATCAGCACATGTACCTATACTAAAAGAGATATCAGATTTGCTCGTAGTAAAGTAGAGAAAACTTCCAATTATACTTCGGTAGTAGGTAGAATCGACTTCTGCTTCATCAAGGTCCTTATTGATTTTGTCACTTGTGCTAATAGGGGTGTTAGCCGGTTTGGATTATTGCAATCCAAACTTGGTAACAAAGTTTTTAGCAAACTTGGTTTAGCTTAAGAAAATGTCATCACTAGTTTGCTTCATTTGAAGACCAAGGAATAACCTTAGTACTCCTTTCATACTCATATCAAATTTAGACTTCATTGTTTGGGAAAAACCACGAGACATATCCTCATTGGTGGACCCAAAAACGTTGTCATCCATATAGATTTGCACTGAGTATGTGACCATTTTGCTTTTTGATGAAGAGTGTTTTGTCCACACTTCCTTGATCAAAATGGTGATAAGAAGGAATCTAGTAAGTCTCTCATACCAAGCCCCAACTTGGGGCTTGTTTGAGGCCATATAGTGCCTTCTTGAGCCTATATACGTAGTTAGGCAAGTGAGGATCAACAAATCCTTCTGGTTGCTCTACATATACTTATTCTTGGAGTATCCTTTTTAGGAATGAAATCTTAATGTACATTTGGTATGGTTTGAATTTTAAGTAGCACACAATGGACAAAAGAATCTTAATGGACTCTAATCTAGCAATAGGGGAAATGTCTTATCAAAGTCAATGCCCTCTATTTGGGTATACCCCTTTGCTATAAGTCTGGCCTTTTTTCTAGTCATTGTACCATGTTCATCATGTTTATTCTTAAAGATCTATTTAGTACGAATGACATTCTCATCAAATGAACTCTTAGTCAGAGACCAAACATCATTCCTTTTGAGCTGATTGAGTTCCTCTTATATGGTCATGATCCAATTTGGATCATTCAGAGCTTTTTTTACTCTTTTAGGCTCTATGTTGGAAGTGAAACAAAAATGACTTAGAAAATTTTCAATTTGTTTCTAGTCTTCACTCCGGTGTTTGGATCACCAATAATGTCATCTCAAGACAATCCTATGGTGAGCCTCTTCTCCTTAGGATGAGGTTGAACCTCTTTAACTTCATCTTCGGAGCTAGTTTGAAATGTAAGCTCCTATTAGCTTTGTTGAGATTCTTCAATCTCTTTTTAAGATGAGGTCTCAACCTCATGATTTGAGAACAACACAAGTGTGTCTATTTACACTTGTGTTGACTCATGATTATCGACCGCTATATTGATTGATTCTTCCATTGTAAGAGTCCTCTTGTTGTAGACACGGTAGGCTCTACTAATGTTGAAGTATCCAAAAAAAAATAGCCTTATCCCTTTTCTTGTCAAATTTTCTAAGGTGTTTTCTATCCCTAAGGATATAACACATGTTGTCAAATACTTTAAAGTATTTAACAAATGGATTTTTCCCACTCCACAATTTGTAGGATGTTTTGCCTATTTTGGGTCTACGATAAACATGGTTTGAGATATAGCAAGCAGTGCTAATTGCCTCCGCCCAAAATCCCTTGGCTAGCTAGGCCTTTTCTTGTGAGCATAGAAGTAGCCATATCACGTCAAGTTCTAATCTTCCTTTTAGCAACTCCATTTTGTTGTGGAGTTTTAGGAGCTGAAAACTCATGACTCCCATCCCATCATACCATTATGAGAATTTATGATTCTCGAATTCCCTTCCATAGTCGCTCTTAATGTGCTTGATGGTTAATTCCTTTCCAACTTGAATTCTCTTACAAATGTTCAAGAATTCATTGAAGGCTTCGGATTTCTCTCTTAGGAATGCTACCCAAGTAAATCTTGAGTAATTATCAACCACCACCATAAAATATTTTCTACCACCTAAACTCTCTGTTTAAGAAGGACCACCCAAGTCCATGTAGAGAAGCTCTAGGGGTCTAGAGGTCCCTATTTATGTATTCTTTTTATCAGTGACTCTAGTTTGTTTTTACATTTGATAACCTTTACACAATGGATTGTCAATTTTTTTTAGCTTGGGAAGGTCTTTGATTATTCCCTTTTTACTAAGCCTAGCAAGATCCTTAAAGTTGAGATAACCTAATCTTTGATGCCAAAAATTGGTCTCATCCTTTTGGGATATAAGACAAGTGTCCCCTACTTGATGATGAGGATCTAAGACATAGCAGTTGCCACTTATCCTTACACCTTTAGTTTGGATGTCACCCTTCTTGTGATCCATCATCATGCAACTTTCATTTTCAAATCAGACTCGGTAGTCCTTGTCACATATTTGGCTTATACTAACCAAATTGTGTTTGAGACCTTGCACATAAAGAGCTTCGGTGACTAGTGGAATTCTAGGAGTAACTATGGTTCCTATCCCAAGAATCTTAGCGGTGTTTTCATCACCAAATGTGACATATCCACCTTGAATTTCCTCAAGTTGTCT
The DNA here is from genome assembly GCA_025762735.1 of Platanus orientalis. Classification (NCBI taxonomy): domain Eukaryota; kingdom Viridiplantae; phylum Streptophyta; class Magnoliopsida; order Proteales; family Platanaceae; genus Platanus; species Platanus orientalis. The sequence continues at coordinate 1,510 of JAOXJP010135585.1, read as the reverse complement.
AAATAGTTCCCTTTCACCAAACATGTGCTTTGAGCACCCATTATCTAAATAACATTTCGATGTGCTTCCGGTTTTTAGTGCGGTTTGAATGACCAAACACTTTGGTTCATTCTTTTTTACCCATACTCTCTTAACCAAAGTTGGTTTAGAGTTTTTCCTTTTGGCACTTTATTGTTGAGATAAGTAATTCTTTCTTTGAAGGTTTTTATTATTTTCAACTTTTAAAAATAGTTTCTTTTGTTGACATTTTTTCCATTTTCAAATTTTCTTGAAGATTGCATTCTTTGGGATTTGATATCATTAGCCCTCTTTTTATAATCCATCTTGGCATTTCCTTCAAAGCCATAATAGTAGCAATAGAATTGAAGCCTTCTAGGAGTGTAGGATTGTGTAGATTTTCTTCTAGGTGGGTTCATTGTAGAAAGATTGTTGAGATTTTCCAGGTTGCCTAGTTTGAATAGGTTATCCCTTGGCCATCCTAAAAGTGGAGGTATTCCCTTAGAATCCTCTTGAGGTAGAAGCCTTGTTGGCTTAAAACTTATTTCATGCTTCCTTAGCATATGAATAAGGTTGTGATTTTAGTCTATTCTCAACCACTTGGGCATAAGACTGAGATTAGGGTTGCATTGGTCTTTCCCAAGTTCTACCTTGACTCATGAAAGCTTTTCCTTTAAGTGAGGTAGTTGGTCTTTTCTCAACTTTCTTTAACCTTTGATAAAGTCTTTGAGACTCCATTTTTTTCTTTTCTTTCTTGAAAGGTTGTGGAGGAGGTTAGGTTTTCCTTGTGGTTTTACCAAAGGCATTTTTAGGCCTTTGTGTGGAGGAAGAGGCATTGGCTTCAGGATTGAACCCAAGACCCTTTATGTCTCCATGATCATTTCCCATGGTGAGCATTTTCACAAGATGTTTATATCCTTGAGACACTATGGCAACGGACCTCCTCTTGTCCTCCGCAAGCTCCTTGATTTGTTAAAAGTGATCAAGGGACTTCCTTGTGAGTTGAACACAAGTCATGTTGAGAGATTTGTTCCTCTCATTTGATGTTTTGACTTAATCTGCAAACTCTTAGATGAGTGTGTCATCATTATGAGACTCATCCTTGTCAAGTCCTTAAGCGTAAGAACTTTGTTGAACATTTTTTGGTTGTTCTCAAGAAGTCTTCTCTTCTTATGCTTCCTATTGTCATTTTATAAGCCTAAAAAGATTTTAGTTTTACTAAACTTTTCTTAAGTTCTAAGATTTTTAGGCTATTCTTTTCCTTGGCACATAGGAGCAAGTAGTTTTCTTTGGAAAGTTCATTTTCCTTTTCACTTTCCGTAGAAGACTCTTGTTGAATGATGAAGATTGTGTCTTCAAGGGAATTTGACATTTCAGTCAATTCATTGATTTTCCTCTTGAGTTGTTTTTTTCCCAACTCAATACTATGAACGAAGAGGTTATCAAAGGCCTCTTGTGCATCATAGGTCTCCTCCCCTTTTTCATCATTTCCCTCATCCTCACTACTAAAGTC
>JAOXJP010135563.1:0-13486 GCA_025762735.1 Platanus orientalis | reverse complement strand
TTGTTGGATTAGTTTTAAATTCAACAATCTATTATCTATATTTTATATATTGTTATATTTTTACGAAACGGATATTAACTGCAACAGAATGTATATCCATATTTTAACCGTTTATAATGGAAATTTTTATAAACAGACCGGATAAGCTTATTTTGAATACGACACAGACCGGAACACAATAATTTTTCAGATAATGCTCTTGAGGATTTGGTAAGGCTAACTAAAGTCACCCTAAGGTAGGATTGGCACAGGTCCATACATCAGCGTAAAAAAAGTGAAGCATTTCGGACCCTATGTCAGTCTTATCTTAGGGTGACTTTATTTAGTCCTACAAAATCTAAGTCCACTATATTGTTCATAAGCCCAATCCCTTGATTTTGAATCAACTCCAATCTGAATGGACAGTACCACTCCATTATCAATCAGTGCATGACATGTGGCCTGATAAAGACCTTGAATCCATACTGATGATCAAAGGAGGGTATTATAATAAATATACAATAATAAGTATAAATGTTTTTATTAATACACCCTTTGTCAAACATCGTGAGTAAAGACTGGAATGGTACTTGTCCACTTTGACTGGAGACTCCAGTCTGAATGGACAATACCACTCCATTATCAATCAGTGCATGACATGTGGCCTAATAAAGGCTTTGAATCCATACTGATGATCAAAGGAGGGTATTATAATAAATATACAATAATAAGTACAAGTGTTTTTATTAATACACCCTTTGTCAAACATCGTGAGTAAAGACTGGAATGGTACTTGTCCACTTAGACTGGAGACGCTGTGCCCTTAGGTAGTTGGCTGAACTATATATTAAAAAACATCTTGACCGTCAACATCTGGCATACAATCTCGGGGATGATATTGTATGTACCACACCCCTGATGGGACCACTCAGGAGGTGGAATCAATTCACTTTTTAGAGGTTTTTGATTCCCCCTCCTGAGTGGTCACATCAGGAGTGTGGTGCACTTGATATGGCACCACAATCTTGGAGCTAACGTGGAGCTGCGGCATTGGAGATACTGAAGATGACGGACACTGACGCTTATTCATTTGTTTACGTGGTAAATGAGACAACAGCGGAGTGAATACTGTAGGTTACAGTAGATCACGTATAGATTATAGTTAGGGGGCAGTATAAAAAAAATTATACTTCCGTGTGTCGACGACCTGGGCAAAGCTAATCACACAAGGACTAGGGTCATGTTTGGCTAATTAAGGCGGCCTGATATTCTCTGTGACGCCCCCCTCTGATATTCTCTGTGACGCCCCCCTCTGCGATGCACAAGGGCCGAGGGAGGCAGAGGGGGGAATCAATATTCGTCATTTCACCCCCAAAAAATGAAGTGATTACTCCCTCTCTCTCTCTCTCTCTCTCTCTCTCTCACTCTCTCTCTCTCTCTCTCACAGCTCACGAGAGTCGCAGAGGATATCACCCCATTAGGGCTGTCTTAGGCATCTGATCTCAGATCATCATATGGGTTTAAATTCCGACGTTTCGGTATGCAGTATGAACAAAACCAAATTCGTATTTCTGAAAACCCGATCTAGATCTCAATATCGGGATGTCACTCAAATGACACTAGGTATTCAATTTCAGATGTTAAAATATTAGGGTTGATGGAACATCAGATGCTCGGCTCAACGCCATTATACCGACTAATGTCGAGTAGGTTGGTACAACTACTCGGATCGGAGAAGACTAGTAGGAAGAACAAAAGACGGCTTGCTCGGGACACCCCAATTAAGTGTATTAACAAAAGGCTTAAGTCACCATAAATGCTCAGCCCGACCGGTAAAAAGATTAACAAATTCGGGAACTATTCCGAGATTCATGCTGAGAACTATGCAGAGACTCACGTGATAACATTTTTGCCTAGGATTACCTACCATGCCATTTGCACGGGCTTGGATTATGTGAGAATGAATCTCGTGAGAACCATGAAAACGGCACAAGAGGGGCTGACGCATCACTACTGAAAAGTGATTTGCACTTTTTGGGGGGCACTTATTATTTTTCAGCGCTGATGTGTCCGTACCCTGATGCCGTTTTGACAGTTCTCACAAAATTCGTTCTCACCTAATTTTTAGTGCATTTGCACTGGCTGGGAATCCACACAAAGACCCTGACCTCGCGCCCCTTGATTTATATAAAAAAGATGATTCACAACCCCGCAAGGTATGAAAAAAAAACTTCCAAGAAACTTAACCATTGGTTTTTCCATCGAATAGTATCTCCCCTTGACTTTGGCATGGGAGGGGCTTAGGCCGGCACTACAACGGTGTCCAATCAAGGCCCTTCTTTTCATGCAAGCAGTTGGTGATCTAATCTCTCGTGTCCATATGTGGAACGCAAATTGCGTGCCATTAGTTGCTGCTATATGTGGTAAGATGGGGCGATATCCTTTGCGACGAACAGGATATGAGCCAGGTTGAGCCGCCATTAAAATTGTCACACCTTTTCACGATTATTGGTAAGGGTAAAGACGGAGGAAGTCAAAGTAATGGAGCTCCGCCTCCTGTTTAATATTTTTTTATTCGGGTTAAAATCAAAGTGGCCCCCCATAACCTGTCGTGGGTGACCCCTTCTCTCTCTCTCTTCTCTCGACGACGGAAGAAACCCTAAAATCCTTGGGTTAGCTACCGGATCGGAGAGGGAGACGCGTTTGATCTTTGTTTAAATACCGAGTTGTTTGGAGGTCGGGTCCAATAAGCTTTTTTGTCGAAAGATCAATCAGTTTGGCATAGATTTTTTAGTTTTTTACAAGCAAATCTGATGGCGAGGAGACCAGACAAGGAGTATGATTACCTGTTCAAGGTCGTATTAATCGGAGATTCGGGCGTCAGCAAGTCCAATCTTCTTTCCCCCACTGTGGCACTTGCCAGAAGAGGGAAAAAAGGGAAAAACAAAGGGGTTTCTGTCTCTGTAAATCCTAAAGAAGCAAGCAAGGCAGCTTCCAAGCAAGGACGAAGAAGATGGACGACTACACGAGGGAGATGATGGACCTCAAGACCCTCGTTACTCGAACCCTCGAGAAGAAAGGTGTTCTCGCCAAGATCAGGGCTAAGCTTAGGGCAAGTGTGTTTGAGGCCATTAAAGAGGAAGATCGTGCTATTGTAAATGAAGATGGTGTACCTCCCACATTACTTGGTAGCTGCAACGACCGTGCGAAGCAACCTCATGCCTCTCCTTCAGGAAGGCTACTAACAGCTCTAATATGTGAATACATGGACTGGGCACAATTGGGCCACACCTTAAAAGTCTATCTGCCAGAGTGTAATTTGGTAATCACGTAATTTTTTCTACTTTGTAGTACTGCTAATTTCAGGTTAGCACTTTTTAAAAAATGTCATTTTATACAACCTTTTCCCCTATATTTATGAATGACTTATTCTTGCAGCAAAAGGATTTTTGGAAAGCCGAGTTGAAAGATTTTGGTAGCAAGAATGGATATGATCTGAACAGGAATGAAGAAAGTGGGCCTTTGCTTCTGGATGTCCTTGAAGGATATTTAAAGTTCGAGGTCTGATATTAAATATCATTTCAATGCATACTTTGCAATTTTTGAACACAGAACTCTATGCTTAAAAAGTGTAATACATTTGCTTATTTGTACAAATTTTGAAAACAAAATTGCAGCTTGTCTTTTAAAAAAAAATTTCTGAAAGTTTTCTAAACTAAGCTAATTACATGACTTATCAAGTTCTGTATGATGACCATTTACAAGGATGCTAAAGCTTGATTTTTTTAGTCTTAAATATTATTACAGACTTTATACTACATTTCAACAACCTGCGCGTCTATATTGATGCAGCGACTATCAAAAGATCATGATTTCAAAATGATAGGAAGTAGATAAACCACGGGGATGAATCGAGAATAATAGATGAAAATTTGAAAGTATAGAATTGAATTGAATTAATAAAATAACACATCAGAATTTTTATTTTATTTTTATAGAATAAAGTTCAGCACAGTAGTGTAGTCATGGGGTGTATCGAAGATGGAGATGAATAGGAAATTGCAGTAAAAAGATGGGTGGAGGAATTATAGAATTTGGTTATAAAAAAATCTACAGGAAATTTATAGAAGTAATGAAGAAACCAGATTTAGAGAATTTGTAAAGAAGAATTTAACAAGTTTTTAGAGGCAAAAAATGAAAAATATCAGATAAGGTTTATGATAATGGACATTCAGCAAGTAATGGATAGTAAAAGGGCAGCCCAGTGCACGAGGCTCCCGCTAACGCGGGGTCTGGGGAGGGCAAGAAGGAGGAATAAGTGGATAAACCCACTAATCAGCACAAATTGAACTCAGGGAATCAGCACCTAGAGGCCTAGAAAGCATCAGCACCTTCAAGAGAGGAGAAAAGTCAATTCATCAAAAAAAAAAAAAAAAAAAAAAAAGAAAAAGAGAGGAGAAAAGTCGGAATCTACACCAAGCCCATGTACTAGAGCAAATTTTTGTATTTGCTCTGTGTAGAAAAATTCAAAAATCAATAACTTCAAAACTTTAGGACTAAATTTGACTCCAGTTTGAATTTCTACTTGTACTTTGACTTAGACTCAAAGCAATAAAACTGACTTTAGGACTAAATAAATTCAGATAATCTAGAAGTAAGGTAAAATAGTGTATCTTAAATCTGGACACAAACATAACTTCAAAACTTTAAATACCCAAAGTGCTCCTGCAGCACCTATGTGCGAGTTTTTGAAATTTCAAAAACTGTGGGGACTCTCGCCTGTTCTACTGCAGCTACTGACCCTACCGTGGATTGGCCAGTTGTTTCAGTGGATTTCATGGTCCCCATCTGGAGTTCGAGCACTTTTTTTTTTTTAGTTTTATTTTTTTCTTTCTTGAATTTGGTTTGGTCCCTATCAGACATACTTTCAGCCAGGAAATAGCCAATGTTAATATGAAAAAGAAAACGGAAAACTTTCATGATCTAAAATGGAAGCAGTCAACTTGAATAATAAAAGTCATAAACATTCAAAATTCGAATTTAAGTAGAAAATCATTTGCAAAAGGCCAGGGCTTTATGATGAAATTTAACAACTATTTATTTGTAATTGCTATATGTCCAAAATATGTAAGGTGTAGGAGACATATTCTTGAAAAAAAAAACCCATCATAAGAAAGTTAATTTTTGCGGTCTCTCATAGATAGATTTGTAAAAACAGAAATACTCTAAAAAATCAAAAGACAATGAAATATTGTCTTCTATGTTCCCCTATGCCAATCTAATAACCTATTAAAATTCATAATTGTTGTAATTTGATCAATTTGGGAGGTAATATTATTGATTCACGACAAAGATCAATTGGAAGTACTAGTGAGAAGGAGAAGGTCTCACTAGAAGATTGGTGCAAGTTGAAGGGCTAAATTCAGGGGAAGGTTTAATGAAAGATATAATTCTAAACAGAGTGAAATATTGGAATGGGTTTTTGTTTGAATGATTCTAAATAACTTGGATAGGTCTCTAATATGGCATTATGCAATGATTATGATGTTGCACTGCAATGAACAAGTGGAATGAATTAATCAAATTACAAATCTTTTTTTGGATAATTATAAAAAAATCACTTACAAATATTTTAGAGCGAGACAAGGTTTTGAATTTTGTTTTTCTATAACATAGGAAATAGATGAATGCAGGGAGGGAAAAGTGTCCAAAGGATCCTTCCTTCCAAAATTGGTTTCCTTTCAAAACTGCTACTATAAACCACAATTGCCAGAGCGGGAAGCAATACGAAAGAAAGAAGCGGGAAACGAGACTCAATAAATCATTGAGAAGGAAGAAGTGAAACGATAATAAAGTAAATAACTCTAAGTTACGTTCAATAACTTTAACTATAATACAATAATGTGAATAAACTTAAAGAAAGTACTAAAAAACTTATAAGCTATACTATTTATGTAACATATAACCATGACATATAAGTCAATATAGAAATCACTTGTTATTACTATGGCCAACTATACCTTAGATTTTACCGTACATAAGATATTTTGTAGATAGCTTATATCTTAGAGTCAAACTATAGAAGATCTTGTATAAAAGCCATTGGATTTGAATCTTTTTTATTGGATTGAAATAAAATAATATAAACAATAAATTCAATACTAAATCTTTTTTCCTTAGAAAATCATTACTAGATCTCATAGATAATATTTTATTTAATGCTAATTGCATAGGATTTACACAAATTAAAATACAATATTGTTTCTTGGATCACTTCCCAATCGATTCTCCAGACATTTCTACTCGCTTCTCTAAAGGCTTCCACTCGTTTCCCTAAATACCTTCTACTTGCTTCACCACGCTTCCCAAATGTGGGAAGCACGCTTCCCACTACTTGGAGAAACGGAATGGAATTAGTTTACCAAGTGAGCTTCCTAAGAATTGAGCTTCCCACTTTGTACCGGGCTTCCCTGCAACTATGCTATAAACCCTGGTTAGTAGTAATTTTAGTTTGTTGTTACTTTTTTTCTTTTTTCTTTTTTCAATAAGCAGAAGATTTCATTAAAGGGTGATAAGGTCTCCCCGCCAACACTGCCCGAAGGCCAAAGAAAGACTAGAAACTTATTATAGTATTTGCCCACCCCCTTTTAATATCAACAAAAGAATTCTCCCCAAACTTTTTACATTTAATAGAAACAACCTCTAGCTTTTTTGTACACATTCCACTTTGGTTCCGAATAATTTTGAAACACCAACCCTTTGGTTTCTCTTTGACCAAAGCGACCAACACACCACTAGGATGATCATCTTCCAAAGCACCTTTCCCTTTGGAACAATCCTCCTAAGCTTCCAACTCTTCATAACTTATATGAAGCTTTTATGGAACACCCATCCGACGCCCACCTCCCCCAAGATTCCTTTTCAAACTTCACGGGCATAATAACAATGGATGAAGATATGGCTCATAGACTCTTCGTCATGGAGACAAAGCGAGCACACATTTGGAAGAAAAAACTCCTTAACCAGATTATCAATCGTGAGTAGTCTATCTCTTATAGCAAGCCAAATAAAGAATATCACCTTTGAGGGAGCTTTCAAACTCCAAATCGAATGCCAAGGGATCATGGCCACTCTCCTCTCCTCCAAGAGCTCAAAGCAAACTCTTACAAGGAAAGTCTTATAGCTTCACACCGACCATCTACAGACATCCTCCACATCCCTTTGAAGGGAACAGCCATCCAAGAGCCTTAATAACCTTACCATTTCCTCCATTTTCCAATCATTTATCCTCCTATGCAAACGCATATCCCATCTACCATTCCCATCATCTCTACCCCAAAGATCAACCACTTTAGCACTCTTAGCATTAGAGAGGGCCTAAATAAAAGGACTTTTCTCTTTTAGAGGATGGTTGGAGCACCAACAATCATCTCAAAAAGAGTCTTCCTACACGAACCCACTTCAATACGAATACCTTTTTTAGACCATTTCAGCTGGTCTATTATGTTCTTCCAACAACCAACACCATAAGGAAGCCGAGAATTCATAGATTCCCATTCATTAGCAAGCCCATATTTTTCAATGATCACTGTTCTCCATAAGGTTCTATCTTCCTTCCTAAAGCGCCATAGCCACTTCGACAAGAGGGCTTTGTTAATGTCACGGATGCAAATCACCAATGTATCATCTGCAAATTGAAGATGCGATACCGCAGACTCATTTCCCCTACTTCCAATCTTTTCATTGAACCCCTTGGAATGCCTTGGATAATAGAGCACTAAATGCCTTAGCTGCCACCAAAAAAAGAAGAGAGAGAGGGTCTCCATGACGAATCCCATGGGAACCATGGAAATATTCTTTTGAAGCCCCATTTAGGAGAATGGAAAAAGAAGCCGAGCTATAACATTTCTGCATCCACGGTCTCCACCGAATATTGAAACCCAATCTCCCCTGCATATAATCCAAGAAGTTCCAATTGATCCGATCATAGGCTTTTTCCAAATCTAATTTGCAAAGAACACCAGTTTGCCTTTTTTTCAAAGTTGCATCAATGCACTCGTTGGCAATTAACACCCTATCTAGGCTTTGTCTTCCCCTAATAAGTGTACTTTGGTTTGACGATAAAATGGAATCCAAAACCTCCTTCATCTTGGAAGCAAGAATCTTTGATATAATTTTATAAATGTTGTCTGTTAGGCTAAAGTCTTTTGTACATTCATCCCCTTCTTTTTCGGAATGAAATAGATGAACGTGACATTGGCTACCCTTATCCAGTAAACCATTCTCATAGAAGTCCACAGCTGTCTGCTTTTTTTTATGTATAATTAATGTTTTTGTTAAAAGAAAGGGAAAATAAAATACATTAAAGGCTGCACAAGAGCAACCCAACACAAACAAGCCGGGAAAACTAGCACTAGCACACACAAAACCTCAGCAGATAGCTATTACAATGCACTCTTCCATGAGCTATACCCCAATTTGCTAGCTGGTCTGCCAAAACCATTTTGGCTTCTAACAACATGGACTAAAGAAGCATTCATAAGAGAAATCAGCTCTTGGATTTCGTGTATGACAGGAGCCTAATGCTAAGAAAAATCGCCATTCCCCAAACCCCAACTAATAATGGTTTGAGAATCACCTTTCACAATGCAATTTGACACACCAATCCTTTTCAATTCCCTAAGCCTCAAAAGGAGAGCCCTTGCCTTAGCATCAATAGAGCCACAAGTCCCCAAAGGCCCACAACACGCTTTGATAATAATCGAGGAATGGTTCTGGACAACACAATCAAAACCCGCCATACCCGGGTTTCCTTTGGAAGCACCATCAAAATTTAGCTTTAGAATCCCAAACGGAGGGGGGGTCCAATCCTTCACAACATTTCCTCTCAAAGGGGGGGGGGGTCCAATCTAAGGAAGAAATCCAATCTGTCAAAAATAGAGACATGGGAAAGCCATTAAACTCTAGCGTTGCAAGAAGCGAAGATCCCACTTCTCTAATAATAGCGTCCAACACCTCCTTGGAAGAACGAGCCTTATTCTCAAAAACTCGAAGATTTCTCTCCCTCCAAATACCCCACACTACGCCATGAAGTAAGCAATCCCAAAAAACTTTGCTCCGAACCCCATTGCCTCCATTATACCACTGCCACACAAACTCTTTAGGAGTCAAAGGCCAAACACGAGTTCTTCCTGAAAGAGAGAAAAAGTGATCCCACATAGAGCTAATAAAAGTGCTATGAATGAATAAATGAGACGTTGATTTGCTCACGGCTTTACAAAGAATGCACCAATTTGGATCCTCCTTTACAATCTCTCAACAATCTTTTAAAAATGACATAGAGAAGCCATCCGGGTTTGGCTACTTTTCATTCTCAAAACTATCAATAGTATTTTTCATTTTCTCTTCCATGATGAGTCTTTCCAACTAGTCCCTTTGTGAGTGATTCAAAGTTTTGAATTCCAGCCCATCAAGATTTTGCCTATGAAAGTCTGGATCTGAATACAACTCCTTGAAGAACTCCACCAACACTTAGATTGGAGCTATATGAAAAAAGCGTATGTCTTGGGTCTAGGGCTACAGGACCTGTAAATGGAATGATGTCCCCATAACTTGCCATATGCCTTGTGTTCAAAGTATTTCAGCCTACCAGAAGGTTGCTATCAGAATGATCAGCTGTTTTTTGAAACTCTTTTCACCATTCAAATGAATTCAGAAAATACGTGGTTGGGATCATCTGTTCTAACTGATTTTTATTATAGTTAATCTCTTAGGGTGGGCTCATCCAATGGTGGGTCCTGGTCCTCTTATCATGAGACACATGGCTATTTATAAGGGCCCCAGACCTTTTTACAGGTCCTGTAGCCCAGATTTATGATATTGCCATTTAACCATGCCCAGATCTTAAGTTAGATGTTAATTTTAAATCCTGTAAAAAAATATTTAAAAATGCCCAGATCTTAAGTTAGATGTTAATTTTAAATCCTGTAAAAAGATATTTAAAGCATGAGGAGCAAAGTAAACTCAGGTTTTTCTTTCAGTTTCTGTTTTGATGCACAGTTGATGCAATTGAGTGTCTAGGAGTCAGTATGCGTCAAATGTCAGATTATTGGAACACACCAGGATTCCAGAAATGTATGTCCAGTTTTCAGCAGTTAAAACCATCAATCCACTGTTGGAAAATGTTATTGTTTCTTTTTAATAAGAAAAGGGAAGGAGTTTTATTGCTAGAGGGCCAAAATTTCAGGGAGAATACAAATTTTGACAATCAAAGAATCAAAAGATGGCTATGAGAAGTAGCCACTGTACAAAAGCCTCTACTATTCAGTGTGTTATGCATTTAATGGCATTCTAGTAAGCCGAATCAACCCAAAAAGGATTGAGAAGGAAGAAAAGATGTTATTTGTTTCTTCACTCTATCTATCGTCACTTTGAAAGAAGTTGCTCTATTTCCATTGCTTTCCTTCAATAAGCACCAACATATAGAAAACAGTATCGGCATCACCCAAGACTTCAAACCTCTCAAGAGCCCAACTCTAATAAGTCTTTTTTTTTTTTGAGAGACAATCAGACAACTCTAAACAGTCCTTGAGAAGGGGCAATGCGAAAATAGGTGGTCCGATGCTTTTCCATGAGCTAGACATAGGATGCACATTTTTTATGAGAAAAATATGAATGGGACTTTTAATCCCTCAATTTATATGGAACTAAAATTTAGAGGAGCACAAAATTCTAAAAGACAGTTATCATCTTCTATATCATTGCACCTTTTTTCATACCTTGCTGTAAGTGCATTTATTACTATTTTAAAAAAATATGATCCAAAAAAATAAAGAGGATAATAGTTATAATCGAATTACAAAACTCTTGTGCCTGGAATCTGAATATTTAATATTATGTTTTCCTGTGAATGGTCTACATGAAGATTTATGTTTCAAAGGAAATTTTGTTGTTACTGTCTCTTTTGATTTATCATTTTTTAAAAGTTTTCTTATTTTAAAATATTTTTTAAATGCCTTTTTTTTTCCTTTTGAATAGTGGAGTTGGCAGGCTGGACTTAATTTGGCTTGTAGAACTTTCTTAGTAACATGTATCAGACACCAACATCCGTGTCTGGATATATGCAATCCTCATGTCTTGCACATGCATGTGACAGTAGAAAATTTTCAAACAATGAGGCCTTGTCCTTCATATATCTTCTAATGCTGAGGTTTCATTAACTATAAACTTCTCTGTTCTCTTCCTTACGCTAGGTAATCATTTAATAGCAGAGATGTTTAATATTTGTACAAACATATGTGCCACCTGGGTTTTTTCACTGGTTGGATCCCTTTAAAGATTTAAATTGCTCCTTATTACATCATAACTTGTTCAGTAGTTCTTGAGGAAAGAACTGTTAAATTGTTTATGTACAAAGTTCTGAGTAACGTTCTCACAGAATTTGTCTCAAGCAAGAGCTTCTGGAAGGAGAATAATCAATCCAGAAACTGAGTCCATGTCTAATTTAGAGTCCAGAAACATACGGAGGCCCTCTTCATCATCTGTTGTGGGAGGCTTACCACCACTTGGAAGGTACCAAAACAGCTTTCTATGGCATAATAAATCTGATACATGGGCTTGACAATTTTCCTTACTGTTTTTCTGTTCTTATCTTTTAATTGATATGTGTCATATGTTTCATTTTGTGGATTTGCTAGGCCTGTTCCTGTTTCCCAGACATCTGGTAAGTAATCTTCCTGTCTTTTTATCTGCTTGCTTGTGCTTTCTCTTCCCTGAGGCTTTCCAGTATTTCAGATCGGAGAGGAGGTTCTTCTATGCCTGGGTATAGGAAGGATGATTATAATTGGAGATATGACAATGACGAGCTTTCAGAGGATGTAATCCGTGCATCAAATGCATTGGAAAACATCCAGTTGGATAGAAAAGCACGGAATCTAACAACATCTTGGCGGTATGTATTTCAGCTCATATTAATTTCTACAAATGTTTTTCAGTATTGTGAGGAGGCTTGAAACCCCTATCCTTCTTCTTAACATTGCTTGCGTCTTTCCTAATTCGATCTCTGATCTTTTCTTTGGTTGGGGGAGCTATGGTTTGGGAGGTATTGTTGAGGTTATTTGGTGTTTTTCTTGGGGCTATCTGCTGGGGCATGTGGAAGGAGAGGAATAAGCTTATTTTTGAGGATTGTAGTGTCTCTAGTGCTTTTCTTTGCTTCCGGATTTTCGAGCTCATTGGGGATTGGCTGGCCGCTTCTGATGAGTTTTGTGATTTTGATTGGGTTGAGTTCTGGGATGGGAGGCTTTAGCCTTGGTCTTGGCCTCCTTGTCTTATAATTGGAGGGTCTTTTGTTTTGTTTTTCTCTTTTTTGTTGTCTCTTTGGGGTTCCTTGTTTGTTGTGTTGTGTTTTTTTGTTTTTTGTTTTTGTCCCTTCACCGTCTTGGTGATCTGTAGCTTTTGGCTGTTTTTGTTTCCGAATAAAGCTTTTGATCTTTTTCAAAAAAAAACAAGCAGGTCATTTCTTAATGCTCATGTAAAGTAGGAGTTTCTCCCCTTGTAATCAGAGTTTGGTGTCTTTTGCTTATCTATTAGTGCCTTTCTAAACGTAAATAGTTCCCGCCAATTGAAACCCTTAAGTTCATTTTACTACCCTTAAGTTCATTTTACTTGCAGCTGCTTAATAAAATCCTCCTATTATCAGTCAAGAGGAAAAAAATAAAAGTTAATTAAAATAAATACACCTGCAGCTGCTGCTCAGGCATTCCCTCCTCCAGTTCCAGTTGCCTTCGAAAACCATGCACTCCCTCTTACTTCCAGGCTGTGTAACAAGGATGCTTCATTCAAAATTTTGCCATGTCAGACATTGACACCATCATCTCTATAAACCTTTATAATTCACAGTAAATGGATGTGTTGGACATCCTTTAGCCGTGTCGGACCCTGACACTTGTGTTTATGTCCTTATTAGCTAGCTTCTAGGTGCTTCTCCAAAGAAAGTGGGTGTGATGCGGGATGCAAAACTGCCCATTATCAAATTGGGTGGGCTTATACAACAGTACTTTGGGTTTAATATTTTGGTATGGTAATAAGTTTTAATTTTGTCAGTTTTGTGTTAATTTAGATAAGATTTTTGTAAGTCAGTTTGGGGTTTTTATTTATTTCCAAGTAGAATATGTTTTATTTATTTAGAAGGAAAGCGATGGTTTTATTTCCACCACTTTTCTTTGGGATATTTTTTGGGATATCAAAACTCACCCGTTTAGCTTGAATTAGATGTGACATGAAAGGTTATTGATGCAGCACAATAGACTTGATACCAAAATGGATGTAGGATGATACCAATGCTCAATTTAAAGTCCAAAAGAAATGTAGCGGAAGCAAGAATAAAAGGAACAAACCAAGAATTGAACTTTAAGTACACTTAAGTAATCAGTTGTTTTAGGAAAAAATATAAGAATTGAAGAAGAAAATCAAGTGAAGAAAGTTGGAAGAATTTAATCAAGAAAAGAAT
>JAOXJP010135552.1:0-13486 GCA_025762735.1 Platanus orientalis | reverse complement strand
ATGGGGGGGTATTTATAGGTGGGGTGAAGGGGGGTGAGGTGAAGAGGGTGAGGTAGAAGAAGGTGAGGTGGTTGGTGGAGGTGGAAATGGATGGTGGGGAAGTGAGGTGAGGTGTGAGGTTTCAGAAGAGGGGGTGAGGTGTGTGGCTGAAATAAGGATGTGAGGGATGAGTGGAGGGGGAGTGTGGTGAGGTGGGGCCCACTTGACATGTGTGTGGTGGAGGTGAGGAGGTGAAAGGGGTGGTGGGACCCATGGGGAGGGTGTAGGGTTTAAGATGGTGGTCCTTGGGTCTCCACCCCTCATTTGGAATATTCCATATAAGGGGTGTAGGGTTTAAAAATGGTTTTAGGGTCATTTTAGGTAAAATTAGTATTTTTTAAAAGAGCAATGATTGTTTTTTTTTTGGATTTTTCTCCTTTACTGTCTGTGTTTACTTTTTGGGTCTTATGACTCCCAACTTCTCAAAATTTATAAGTTTTTTGCTTCTCCCAGACATTCTGGTCGCAACGCAGCTGTCGGAATCAGAATCAGATTTGGGTAAGTGGGTCAAAATTGGCACTGAATATTCCCATACTAGCCTGTACCAGTAGAAAAATGGCAAGATTGTAAAATTGATTCTTGAAATCTTCATATGAAAGATAGTCCTCAAGATTTGTGAGCCATAGGCTCTAATTATTTGCAAATCAGATGCCCGAGCTAAAAGTTATGTCTGAAACCATGAGTTATCCTGGACCAAACTCTGCTTGGGTTTGTGATAGGATTTTTTGGGTTTCAATGGGGTATAATGGTGACCATGTTTGTTTAGGTCCTAGAGTTATGAGGCCTGACAGACAGACAATATGATCCTTAGTAAATTTTTGGGTGATTTCCAAAGGGAGGTCACCTGATAGAAAAATGTGCCCTGGGTTGGCGAAGAATTAAGTCAACGAGTGGTGCTAGGTTTGTGAAATGATTTCTTCATTAGGGAATTTATCAAAGATCTCGTAAAACCTAAAAATATGAGCCTGACCTTAAAGGATTTGGACTTTTAAAGAGTTCTTAGGGCCTCACCGAGTGTTTATGGTTGATAAAGGTGAATTTTCCATATTTTGGGGATAGAATGGGGCAATTGGGGGGCATTGTGCTCCTTGGGGTTTTTCTTGGGAGAGTTTAGGGCTTTCCAGGGTGTGGTCACTGACCTGCTGAGTTTCTGATTTGTGTTAGGTCTTCAGGGTTTTTCTGAGGGTCTGATTTTAGGGAAAATTTGTGTATTTTGAGAGTGGGGGGGAAAATAGTAATTTTTTTACCCTTTTGTGCCTCAATATGGGAATATTGATGAAGACTGGAGAATCCTGAAAAAATGGGTTTCATAGCCCATAGTTTGAGGTCTTTAGAGGTATAGAGGTAAACTAGTCATTTGCTAGCTCTTTGGGACTTTGATGTTGAAGGCCTTGGGGAGTTGTTGATTTCCACATGTCGTTATTGTAGAGGATATTTTTGGAGAGTTGTGAAAAAATGGGTCCAAATGAGCTTCGATTTGAACTTTTGAGGGTGCAGGGGTAAAATGGTAATTTGCCATCCTTTTTTAATGCTTCAATGTGGGAAGGCTTATGAAGGTTGAAAAATTCAAGGTGTCTTGGTTGTAGTAGAGATGTTGAAAAGTGAGGTTTAATAAGGGTTGATTGGGCCTTTTGGGGGTGCAGGGGTAAAATGGTAATTTGTCAGCCTTTTGATGTTTCGATGTGGGAAGGCTTATGAAGGTTGGCAAATTCAAAGTGAAATAGAGCTGATAGTTAGAAGCTAAGGACCTTCACAGTCCTAGGGTGTTCGCTGGAGAGATTAGGGTTTAGTCTGATTGATCCTTGGGTGGAGTTTGGATATTGACATTGCATTTGTGACCAGAGTTTCCTTTGAGAATACCTAACTATTTGGGGTTCAAGGGGGGTTCTAGGATCTAACTTTGTCTCTTGCTGTAATGAACCCATCTAACTCCATTAATTAGCCCGAGTCAAAATTTGGGTGCTAACAATC
This sequence comes from Platanus orientalis, assembly GCA_025762735.1. NCBI lineage: Eukaryota > Viridiplantae > Streptophyta > Magnoliopsida > Proteales > Platanaceae > Platanus > Platanus orientalis. Next base: position 11,476 of record JAOXJP010135552.1, on the reverse strand, counting down.
ATGACACTTTTTATGACTCATAGATTGACTCCATTTTGAAAAGTATCAAAAGAATGTTTTAGCGTTCTTGAACAAGTTTTCATACTGAAAAGTGTTTAGTTTTGAAAGGACATCAAATTGGATATGTATTGATCAGTCTGAATCGATTTCTTTACCAAAGAGTGTTTAATTTTGAAAGTTTTGGAAAAATTATAAGAAGTGGTTTTCAAATGCCACCTACTTGAAATTTCAAACCGATTTGCTTTTGAAAAGTGATCAGTGAGCCCCCTCATGGGGACATATTGTAAGAAGTGTTTTGGGCCCCCTCAGGATATATGGTGATAAGTGTTTTGGGCTCCTTCACAAGACATATATGTGAGAAGTGATCAATTGGCCCCTCCATTGGGGCATATATGATGGAACCCCTTCACAGGAAAATGTGAAAAGTGTTAGTGGGTCTTACCCCCTCATAGGATATATATGTGAGAAGTGTTAGTGAGCCTCTTCATTAGAGCATATATGATGGAGCCTTTCACAAGACATATTGTGAATAGTGGACCTTTCACTTTGTTAGGACACATTTTCAACAATGGTAGAATCACCTTCTTAAATGAGAATGAATTGAGGGAGGTGGGGTGTTAGCAATGAATACTTCTTATTGATGGAAAAATGGAAGAATGCATGACTTTCCAAGCCCATGAAAGTCTCATGTTCTATTGTGATTCTTAAGGCATTTAATTTATTCCTGATTTTTAATGAAAGTATTTTTTCCACCAAAAAATAGGAAACAAAAAGAAAAAACCTTAATGTATAAACTACAAAGTATTTGTACTTAAATGTAAATATATAGTTAAAGACATTACTAGTGAGACAAATTAGGAAAAATAAAAAGTAGTAGAGAGCTATGGGTTTATAAGTTACAAGGGAAAGGTGAGAGTTTTTATATGGAAAACGTAGCTCATAACTTGTACTAGAATCCCTTACCAAAAACTAAAACTAAAAATAAAAAATCAGGTGAAGGAGAGAGTTTTTGTCTTACGGTTGATGTCTAAATGGGTATTAAGCATTATTGCTCCATTAGGAATAGAATAGCTTCCCAAAACCCATACAATCTCCGGTGAAGGATGCATTTGCAATACAAAGTTGTTGGCTCATCCCTCGGGTTGGGTATAAACCTATACATTAATAATAGAATCTGGATCCTTGGTGCCCACAGTCTATGTTATGACTATATTGCATGCAACACCAGCTGACACATGGCGTGTAATCTAAAAAGGTGCTCAATTAAAAAAAATTGCACCAAAATTAAAAAACATACCATGTCGGCCCGTATGTGCCCAATCGAGAAATAGAATGACATTTCAATGAATCCAATTGGTATTACTTCAAATCTGGACCAAATACAATCAAAATACAGACTGTGAGGATAGAGGATCATGTGGGGATATGGTCCATTTTTGGATACCCCTCATATATATGGGTATATAAAAATATTGAAGGTAAAATACTTATATTTACTTATAATCGTTAATATAAAATTTAACTAATAGTATTTGATGGGTATAATCATTCCACGTGCTCATCTAGTGACATCATTCCACGTGCTCGGGGACCGAATGGAGCGTCTAAAGACCTTACCCTCGGGAAAACCATGCCATGTGCTTAGGTAAGCGATGCCCGAAGGCAAGACCCCAAACCGAGCATCCGAATACCATACCCTCAGGCCACGGTCTTCGTTCTAGGTGAAATCCACGATAGGTGATCTCGGAAAGGCAACCCCAGTAATGGTGGAATGATGGAATGACAACTGGCAATATGAATATGAGAGATAAAAAACTCAAGAATGTAGCACAATAAACTCGGCTGGAATGTTGGCTAATCAACAACCAAATCCCAATGATCTCTCCCCTCAACATCACGGGATCCCGGATCAAGGTAACACTTAATGCTATAAATAGGACCCCATCTATCCCTGTGAATTCTCCTATTTTTCTGGAGTATTTACTAACTTGATCCTTGGAGGGTATGCGGCTGACATCACACTAGTACCCTTATGCCCTTCTTTAATGCATGTGATCATCCGTTAGTCGGTTAACCGCATGCTCATCTAGTGACATCCAACTTGACGACATTTCGGCATCATCAGTTGGTGCCGTCTATGGGAATCAGGCGGCTAACTCGGTTTCCTTAGACTAAGAGTGCATGGTAAAGACCAAATCCATGGAAGCCAGAAGAAATGTCGCCTTTCAAAATACCTAGGGTAACAATGACCTCCAAAACTAGCAAGATGCAAAAGCCGGTGAAGCAAACCTCAATCAATAGGTCTAAGACCTTGTACAGAGCATGCAAGAGATCGCCCAACAGAATCAGCAGATACTCCAGAGGTTTTTTGCGTAGAGCGAGCAAATGCCTCCCGAGGGACAGCAAAGCGAAGCCTCGAATCCGTCTAAAAGCCAGCAAAGGGAGAGAATGGGGTAGACTGAAGCCACTGGGTCGAGAAGGCCCCCAACTGTAGAATAAAACCTTCATAGCTAGGAGATGGAGCACGAGTCATTGCACTCCCCATGGGGGGAGCAACTAAGAAAAGTCTAAAACCAATTGAGGGATGTGATCTAAGTGGTGAGGGGAAAGGGCCCTGCCACCATGGAAGACCTAGTTCAGAGGATCGATTTACCCTTCTCAATAAGGGGAATGAGTTATCCCTTCCCTAACAAGTTCAGGGCTCCCCAGATGGACATGTTTGATGAGAAGAAACACCCACTAGACCATTTAGAAACACAAAACCCTCATGCATCTCCAAGCCATGATCGATGAGATTATGTGCAGAACCTTCCCAATAACCTCAAAGGCTCAACTTGAGCTTAGTTCGAGAAGATGAAACTAGGAATAGTCAACACTTTCATGGACCTCAACAAGTAGTTCATGATCCACTTCATCAATGGCCAGAGATGCTGAAACCCCATAACTTACCTTCTAAACATCAAGCAAGAATGCGGAGTCATTACGAAACTATGTCACTTGATTTAATAGGGAAGTATTGTAAGAGGATGATGCCAACGAGAAGGTACTACTTGCCACTTTCATGGGAGGGCTACAGCTCTCCAAGTTCCTCTTCTCTCTGTTTAAATCCTTTCTAAATAATATGGAGGAGTTAATGATTAAGCCACAAAAGCATATGAATGCTCAAGATACTATAAACATTTGTAAAGACCGAGATGGAGAAAACTGGGTGGGGAATAAGAAGAGAAAAATAATAGAAGGACTCCTGAGGGTTGACCAAGGGTGTGGGTGCCAAGATCCTTTACACTAGCCCGAGCGGAAGGTGAACAAATTTGTATCTTGATTCCAAAAGTATACCCTACTCAACACGCCCCTAGAGCGGGTCCTCATGGAGATCTGAGATGATCCAGCCTTGAAGTGGATAGGGAAACTCAAACCTCCCCTAATAAAGAGATTGAAGGACAAATACTGTTGGTTCCATCGAGACCACAGTCATAACACTAAGGAGTGTTTTTACCTTAAGGAATAGATAGAGCACTTGATCAGGCAAGGGATAGTGCATCATTTTATAGTAAAAAAATAAACAGGCAGGCCGAACCAGGAACCATCCCTTCAGGTCAAAGCGGAGCCACATAAACAACAACCCTTAGGTGAGATTCGGGTAATAGCTGAGAGGTTTTCTAGCAAAGCAGAATCAAACTCGACTCGAAAGGCTCATGCTATAAGAGTTCAGAATCTCGAGGAGAGAAGCATTTATATGACAGAAAGGTTGACCAAGCAAATTTGGAGGTCGGATCCCCTAATCACCTTCACCAAAGAGGACTCCCTCGGGTTGCAGCACCCCCATGATGATGCGCTAGTCATCACTACAATGATCGTGGGTTACAAAACCTGAAGAGTACTGATTGATAATGGAAGTTCTATCAATATTTGATACCTATCAGCTTTCAAACAGATGGGGATCACAGAAGAGAAGCTCTAACAAGTGAAGTCACCCCTCGTGGGTTTTACTAGGGATAGGTTATTCCCATTAGGATCCATAACTATCCCCATGACATTGTGAGTAGGGCCGAGGCAAACTAGCAAACAAGTAGATTTACTAGTGGTAAATTTTGCCTTGGCCTCCAATGTTATTATTGGAAGACTGGCCCTCAATCAAATGAGATCCATCACTTCCATGTATCACTTGATGATGCGGTTCCCCACAGAGAATGGAGTAGGCGAGGTTAAAGACGATTAGGTAATCGCTTGAGAATGCTACAACGGCTCCCTAAGTAGTAGCCAATAGAAGATAACTTTCATTATTGAGGACCTAGAAATCAACGAGGAAAAGAGACCGAGGCCAATTGAGCTTGTGGAAGATCTACTCGAGTTCAACTTAGATGATGCTTCCCCCGAGCAGATTGTTCAGGTCGACGATTAACTCTTGAGTGATCGCCAAGGCTAGCTGCTGATCTTGTTGGCCAAGAACAAAGATGTCTTTGTTTGGACCCACGAGGACATGCCCGGGACTGACATAGAGGTCATGATGCATAAGTTGAATATTAGCCCAATCGCGAGACCAGTGCAACAAAAAAGAAGAAGCTTTGCGGCTAATAGGAATCAGGCCACCACGGAAGAGATCAACAAGCTCCAACATGTTGGATTCATCCAAGAGGTGCATTACCCCGAGTGGCTATCAAATGTGGTGTTGGTCAAGAAGGCGATCGAAAAATGAAGAATGTGTGTATATTTCACTGACCTGAACAAAGCGTGCTCGAAAGATAGCTTCTCCCTACCATGAATTGACACCCTAGTTGATTTTACCTCTGAGCACGAGCTACTCAGTTTCATGAATGTAGGCCTCGATTTTTACACGACAGGTGAACCTCTTCGAAGAGTGGTCCACTCATCATGGGCTTAACCCACGATGGTTTGAAGTTACCACCAATCTTTTTAAAGATGTGACTGGACATCTATTTAAAAAAATAATAATTTTATTTTAAATTTTTTTTGAAATGTTTGACTCCCTTTCAAATTGGTCGACTCAGGGATTCAGGGTAGGTGGTTCGGTTATAGACCAGGGAAGGTGTTAGGCACCCCGATCCATCCGCATATGCGGTTACCTACTTATATCGGTTCAAATCAGGGTCAAGATTCCATTTATGGAGTGTGCATTTGTGTGTTATATTTTTGAAAATGTGTCATGCATGTATAAGTCAATTACCCTACTAACTAGGAAGAAAATGTTCTGTGATGAAAAAGTGTCTGTAGTGTGTATGATGAATGATAAGCTGGCATGTATTGTGTTTGGGGGTTAAAAACGTCTTAAAAAGTATTTAAATGAAAAAAAAAAGATGTTAATAAAGAGACCAAATTGGAAAACCCATTATGTGTCAATCAATGTACGGTTATAGAGATCTGTTTCAACATAGACAATCATTCTCCTTTAAAAAGAATAATAATAATAAAAGTGGAAGCTAATTTAGGCATTCCCTTTCAGGGCAAATTAGTCAACAAGAGAAAACACAGATACGACGGTAAATGCAGGTGGACAGTTGACGTGACGACCAAGCAAATGGTTGCGAATCGTCTCCAGTTTAGCTGGAGAGAAAAATACAAAAATTAAAAGAAAAAATAAAGGTATAATAATTTGGATAAATGTTTGCGAATTTACCAAAATATTCTTGTAAGGCATCACCGTACTGGCGCGAGGGAATATCCAAGTAAGCTGTGTCAGAAACCCGTAGCAATTAACGGTCATTGGGCCCAATGGAAGATGACGTGAGGAACACGGCTGCAGAATTTGCCACGTGGAAGCTATCTCCACTGCAGAATAAACGGTCCTCAGGTACTCACCTCTTCTCTTTCCTCCCACCCGCATTGAGGGCCCAACGCTCGCCTCCAACAGTAAATCACGAGAAACGGCACTCTCGCAATTATGCGCTCGTTTTGGTAAAGTCGTAAAGGAGGCCTTCTGATGGCCGGTGGGCCGTCACGGACCATGCACCTTCAACTTTTGACTGAGAGAACCTTGAGTCGTTGGGAAATTAAGATCACAAGAGCATTCGCATCTGATTAGCTAAAATAGTTTTTTTAACTAAAATAGTGAGCGGAAAGCTTAAAATTCATTAATAAATGACCTGCATCTGATTAGGCATTAAAGCTACAATCACCGGTCATTTACCAATTATGGTGGGTGATCGTAACATTAGGTATAAATTTAAAATTATTATGTTTTATCTTTTGTTTGACAATAAATAATACTTGTCAATGTCTTTTAAAGTTGTCAGTTAATAAATATTATTTAAATAATTTATTTTTAAAATTATGTAAAATAAAGAAACAGATGAGTAACACTTGTCAATGTCTTTCAAAGTTGTCAGTTAATAATATTATTTAAACAATTTTCTTTTAAAGTTATGTAAAATGAAGAAATGAATGTATGATTTTACGTAAAAAGTTAGGTAAATTAGAAAAAGTGTTAATTTTAAGAAGCAAAATAGATAAAATATGTTTAACCGAATGTGAATACTCTAATACCATTGGCCATATTCATAGGGGTGTGCATGAGCCAGGTTCAGGTCGGGTTGAGGTAGGGTTCAGCCCATTATAGTAATTTCAGGCTCAAGCTAAATTCAGGTCAAAATATTTGTAGAAACCTTAGGCCCAAGCCCAATCCTAGTTATTTTATCGAGCTTTAATTAAGATGGTATCAGAGCAGGTTTTGGGCCTCTCTCTCGTGTTCGTTGTCCAGAACAAGTAGGAGAGTGTTGAAACATGTTAAGTATATATAACTCTAACCTCTCTTACAACCTAGGGTTTTAGGAGAGACAGTTAATTGCTTTAGTTAAGACTTTCCAATCTCTCTCTCTCTCCATGTTGATGTGAATGATCCTCCCACCGCTTGGCTTTGAGCTTCTCTTTACATAATGGTGTTCTGTGTAGTTTTTTTCATCCTATTGTAAACCTATGATCGTAGATAGGTGAATCTTAGATCATCCATCATAGAAACCTTTTATCTTTCCTTATTAATTTATCATGATATTATGGTTTAAATTAATAATCATATTAGTTTCTATTAATGGTGTGTATTTTATATCTAATTTCTCAACCCATCTACCATCGTATTCAACATCATGACACATATATATAGGTAGTGAATGATCAAAAATAAGACAATACAAAATTTGATGGCCGCATATGCAGTTATCAAGATGATTAGGTGATAAATTGTCTAGTTAAATTTAAACAATAACACCTCTGCCATGACTTGGTCTTGGTTTTTTAGGTAAGTAGCATGACTTGGTCCTTAGGAGAGGCTCTCACGAGTTAGGCATGGGCCCAGAGCACAAGTATGCCAAACATATGTGCTGGGACAAAGCATTGGAGGAAAATTACAAGTTAATTTTAGGGTTAAAAGCAAAACACTCAAAATGATGTCAAATTCAAATATTAACACTACATGTAGAGTGGTGGTCATTATACGGGCTTTTGCTACCGAGGATCCCGAGTGGCCAGTTGATGCTTCCAAGAATTGCGAATTGAGAGCCTTGCCGTGGTCCCAAATGGGGGCCTCCAAACCATTGTAACGCCACGCAGTAAGAGGTCGTCCCCACCAATAAATTAGTATTTTGTTCAAAACCAAATGATTTAAATAATTATCTAATTAATCAAATTAAATATCTGGCTGTCTCTCTCTTGGATGATAGCCTCATTAAACTATGTTGATTATCAGAAATAAAAAAATGTCAAAGTCAGCTCCATCACACTAGAAGGACAAAAAAAGCCCAAAAAAAAAAAAAAAATGCCTGTATTACAAGGCCCACATGAATTCTTTATACAGTACAAACTGGCTTCAACTAGCAAATCATGAAGATGAATACCTCCAAATGGGACCTAAAGCTTTGCTTTATGATGAGCAGCCGCCATGAAAAAGAACAAGAAACGCAAGTGTCAAATTACGTTTATTTTATGTCAAGAACTAGTTAAAAGGACCTAACTAGCTACAACGAAGGTATTTTTAACGCTCTATGATGTAGAGTGGGCAAGGGAGGGAACATGGGGCACGTTCCGTTGCTTTTTCTTTCTCATAAAACTCTCCTTTGCTGATAAAGAAAAATGCTAAACTTCTCTCTCTCTCTCTCTTGCCATCCTCGTAAACTGACTTGTCTTTGTTGGTCATTAGTGGGTACAGAAAGACAATTGGCGCTCATGGGTTAGAAAAGGAGCATTGGGAGGATTCCTTCTTCTGTTCTTTTTAGGTTTGGTTTTAGTTTGTGTCAATGATGTGATGTCTTTTCCTTGCTAGTTCAATTAAATAAATGTGGAGCTCCAAGATGTTTCCTTGGGGATCACTTAGAGGACCCTTCTGCCCTGTTGAAGAATTTGCTTTTTAGTTTAAGACCTTTAGGTCAATGATGAGATAGATAGCCTTCGGAATGAAAAAGTGAATGTCATCATGATCATCAGATCTAACGGTTCTGAAACTGAGATAATAATTTGAATAGGATAATGATTCAATCAGTGCAGCTACATTTTTATTTTTTGGGTGGCTTCATGGGCCTGCTGATTGCTCCAACCTAGTGCAGATCCACAACACTAGGAAAAACAGACATCGATGCACAACTGTGGACGTAAGGCTGTCTGTCAAATGGGTTTGAACTCATGACCTCTCTTTAAGAGAGAATGCCACAAGCCCACAACACCAAGGCATTGGGGTGCAGCCCACATATGCAGTTTGCCTTGTGGTGATCACTACATGGGTTTTTGTTACCAAGGATCCTGAGTGGTCAGTTGATGCTTCCTAGAATTGTGAGACCCTTATCATGGTCCCCAATTTAGGAACCCAAACCCCTAAACAAATTAATAGATACTAACTCCAAAATTTGTAGGGTTAGAACGAAGAAGAACAGCAAAGGATGAAGAAAAATACAATCAAATATTAAAATTGATTAGAGGTTTCTTTACTTAAAAAGTAAAGAAACCGAAAACAAAAAAATCCTATCTTCTAACCAATTCATAACTTTTATTTTAACAAGGGTAAGAAACTCCTAAACCAATTCAAATTAAAACTAATTAGATACTTGACTTGATTCCATCACCCAAGCCATAAAAAAGGTGAATGCCGTCATGGACCTCAAATCTAATGGTTTTAAGCCTGTCAAAATAGTTGAATAGGATAATGATTCAATCAGTGTAGCCCGCAATTATATGTTTTATTTTTTATTTTTTGGATAGTTCCATGGCCTGCTGATTGCCACAACCTAGTGCAGATCCACAGTATGGTGGAAGACGTCAAAGCACAATTGCAAACATAATGCTATCAAAGGGGTTTGAACCCAAGACCTCTCTCTAATTAGAGAGGCAATGTCACAACCACCAAAGCAATGGGTTGCAGCCCACATATGCAGTCTCCAACTTTTTTGGGCAGGTCTTGATGAACCAAAGGATGTTCTGTCCAGGATGTATTGTTTGGGGATTGAGGGCCTGTGCACTTTTCACATGGGGCCCATACCCCTGTGAGGGGGGTGAAGGTACATCTTGGACAGAACATCCTTTCTCCTCGATGAATCTCATCAGTGTACTTATATGATGTCCTCATGAGGAGGACAGGCCGGTGAGGGTGGCAATGAGCCGAGCTAACATGACTCAGCTTGGAGCTCAGTTCATCATGAGCTGAACCGAGCTTTTATTTGAGATGAGCAGTTAAGCTCACTACTCTCTCTTTTTTTTATATATATATATAATGAAAAAATATCAAATATCAAAAAAGTACTAACAAGATTAATACCCTTTCACGATCAATCAGTTAACTTTTGGCTTTTTGTGCATTGGTTAACTAAGTTTTTGCCTTTTTCTTTTGCCCTGTGATCCTCTCCAGATTGTTAAAGTTCAGATACCGTTGAACATATTTCCATGGTTGAGATGTTGCAAAAAAACAAACAAAACAAAACTGAAAATGTGTAGTTTAGTTTCACCTGAAGAAAAAAAAAAAAAGGTTAAGTTCAAAGATTTGCTTTTAATATATATAAAGCCCTATGATTTCCTCATCTTTCACCTTTTTATCTCCCATATCACCCCACTCTTACAACGTCACCTTCATCACCGGTGACTGGAATACTCCCTCATTCTCATTGGCAATTTGAGTGTATCCTTCAATTCTCTTTCTCTCTATCCCGATTGAAGAGTTCTTAGGGATGATTCTAGTTTTTCTTTTTCATTTTATTTCTTAATTTATTTTTCATTTTCAGCAAAGTAATTTGGAGGCATGGTTACAAGGACACATCTTGCAGTGGGTTTGATTAAGGAGCTATTGATCAGGGCGTTTGGTTAATGGACTGTTGTGCTATTAGACCATTAAGTACGATCTTAACGAGCTGAGCTGATCCGAGCCTGGACTAAGCTTGCCCCCCCTCCCATGAGCCCGAGCGAAGTCTGAGCTCAGCACCTCAGGCTCGTAATGAGCCTGAGCCCAATCCTTCTGTGATGAGCCTAAGCTGAGTCCAACAAAGCTTGGCTCAGTTCGGCTCATTGTTACCCCTGAGGCCAGGTTGTCCTTTCTGTTTATCCTATCAATCCTGGATTCATATCCTCTGGTCCACATTTTTGGTGATCCACGGGTACTCCAAGACACAAAAGAGGTGGGGATAATGTTAGGCAGATGCCAAAATACTACTTAACTAAATTAATATTGATTAGATTTAACGAAAAGTAGAGTAAAGATGAAGGCATGTTAGGATAATGTGATAGGCAGAGAGGCGAGATTGGCTCCAAATAGGCCATTAAAATTAATATTCGTCCAACGTTCCAAGCATTAAACACGGAATGTAGATTCTGGAATTTCGAGGCATCCATATAAACGCATCTTTATACCTCAATGTTCATTGCTCGAGTCATAAGTAACTATCAATGAGAGCAAATCCCCTGTAACACGCTTAAATAACATTAAATGGAAGCGGTCCTCATCTATACTAAAAAAAATGAAATTTGAACAATGAGTGGGAGTTTTAATACGTGTGTTTCCTTGTAGAGTTAAATGTGAGCCCACTTTTAATCACCTGTCGTTTTTTAAGACAGATTCCATTTAATGTAATTTAAGAGAATTTGTTTTCACTATGAAGATGTCCAAATCTCGTTAGGTGGGGTTTATGTTGTATCGTTATCCTTTACCCTACCATCTAGTCTAGAAAGCAAATCCACTGCAGTAAGCGTAAAATACATTAATTACAAACTGTAGTCAAAAACCGAAAAATGAATATGAGTGGGGCCAGTTATAAGTTTACAACATGACGTGTAATTAAAACTCTTGTTCAACATTGAAATTTCAATTTTTATTTTTATTTTTTGTATAAATGTCCTGTTATGACTGCAGTTTCCAATTAATGTATTTTAAGCTTGATTCATAGGATTTGCTAATCTAATAAATCCATCTCTCTCTCTCTCTCTCTCTCTCTCTCTCTATATATATATATATATATATATATATATATATACTAGTCTATAAATCTGATTAATA
>JAOXJP010135541.1:0-13486 GCA_025762735.1 Platanus orientalis | reverse complement strand
CCCACTAGGGTTATAAATGATCTAGATATTAGTGTTTATTTGATTCATATTCGGTCCATTTAAAGAGAATATGAATCCATTTATAATTGCTTCAATATAGTAATAAATGAATAGTTGTTCATATAATTAGATATCCAAATCCATGTCTAATATCCCTAATAAATAAACGGATACGAATATCGATCATGTCAAATACTTGTATTTGTTTAAAAATATCCGACGGAGATCTAAACATCTTAATGGAGAGAATACGAATCTAGGAATATATGTTCTAGTTTATAGCCAACACTAACCACAGACATGGGGAACATCTAATATCGTAAACAATTGTGAATGTTGCTGAGGGGATTCAACAACCCCAAGACCTATCTCATGGGGTGAGAATGACACAAAAATCCATTCTAGGCACCATTAGCCTAAATCTCTTTGATACATTAAAAAAAATGAGCTCTTAAGTGAAGGCACCCTCATTGAATAACAACAATGATTTAATGAGAATTGTTATTCAATGAGGGTGCCTTCACTTAAGAGCTCATTTAAAATAAAATAAAAAACATCAAACATGTATCAAGGGGATTCATGTAATGGAATCCTTAGAAAGGTAGAACAATGGAGCACTCAAAAACGTTCACGAAACCTTCTCTTGTTGAAAATTCTTTCACCACTGATCTCATGATAGGGCATCCTTTCTAATATCCCAATGTAACACCTCTCAATGCTCGTAAAGGGGAAAAATGTAAATAATCAAGTATAGGGGTAAAAATGTTATTTCACATACTTTAGAAAGCCCATTATGGTGTGTGAAGCCCAATTGAATGAATTATAAGTAAAAAACAAAGATAAGTTATGAACTTGACAAATTCAAAATCTGTCACAAACAACAAATTTGGGATAACTTCATTAGTGAATTGGTATCAACCTTACATGAATTAGCTTACAAGCTATACATCATTGAAAAGATCTATAATTCTACTTTCTAATTAATTAAACGATGTGCAATTTTGAGTTTTATGACAATTTTTTCCATCAAGTGTTTGTGCTAACAAGCTAATAGATTTGGGGAACTTCATAGATAAACCTATACCAATCATGAATAAATTAACTTGCAAACTATATACCATTGTAAATCTCTATGAGTCTACTTTTCAATGCCACAAATAGTCATCAATTCCAAGTTTTCTAAAGAAAATTATGGGAATTTTTACTATAAGGTGTGTGCTGAAAATCTTGAGCGCTCCAAATATGTTGGACTGGTCCAGTTTGGAGCACTCTAAATATTTTAGAGTGATCTAGAGTCACGATCCGTAAATTTAAGTTTTTCATCTCTTAACATGTGTAACCCATGGGATCTCGAAAGAAAATCCTAAAAGTATCCCGAATAGACTTAAAATGCCTAGAATGAAGTAAATGAGAGGAGGGAGGGGAAGAATAGAGGAAAAGATGAGAAATCTCCCAAATCACATGGTAAGACCATGAAAAAACCCTACCCTAAGCAAAATTTAGCTTAATCTTGTAGTTTCCTTTCTAAAGTTTCATAAAAAAAATCATAGTAATAAATGTTTTATATCATGATTTTTGTAGAAGATGAGAACTTAAGAAGAGGGATCTCAAGGGCAAGAGGGTTTTGCATTAGAGGTTATGATTCAAAAAGAATATAATATAGTAAATAGTTATATAAGACTTACACTATTTTTGTTTTTATCTAGATTCTTAGATATAGTGTATGTGTTTGTATGAATGTCCTTTTGTATGTTGTAAAGTCATTTTACTAAGATCTTAGAAATACTTATATATTGTCATGATTTGTTATGAGATCTTACTATTTCTTGCTAGGATCTTAGAAATCCCTAATTTAAACTATGGAGAATATATATATATATATATATATATATATCCTTTAAGACATTGAATCTCATAAATTTTGAAGGCTTGTAAGTTAGGCTTCTATAAATTAATTTCTAGACTACATGATAATTATTAAAGAATGAAAAGCTTAATTTTCCATAAACACATGAATACTTGAATTGTAGTTAAATATATTTTGAATATATTAGTATAAGAATGATGGATTAATTGAAAACATATGTAGAAAATGGATATGATAAATGTTGATTATCAATAGAATGGTAATTTCAAATTGTTGTATATAGATTGTTTACGGATTGTTATGGAATGACTTTAATGAGCTATGATTAGAAATATTAGATGTTTGGAAAGCATGTGTAATACAATTGCTATTTAGATTCTTGCTCATGTTAAGTGTATAAATTTTATGATGTTTAAAAGCATAAGAATATGTGAACTTCCTTGATTTCCCTCAATAAATGAGTTAGAGAATGATTTATTAATGTTACATATATTTATAATTATACTAATAAGTGTATGGTACAAAGTTGGATGCATTTTAGATGATGTTAGTGAATGTCTCTAGTGGTGGCTTACTCTTTTGCAATTATGCTAGTGAATGTATCATATGACAATGTATGTCTCTTATATCATGATTAAAAAAATATAATATATAATATTAAGATGAATTAAATAATGGTTGATGATAAATAAAAAAATAATAATAAATAAAGATCAAGAAGAGTGAAAGAAAATAAGTAAGAAGAATGAATACAAGTGTTGAGTTAATGTAAAATTATCATTGGGAGTTAAACGATGCCTAGTGACAAGTGATGAGTAAAAGTGACTAAGATATAAATATTAATTAATACAAATGCCCTTGCTATTAGGGAATAATATAATATATTGATGACCCTTGTAATTGGGAAAAAATAATATGTTGATGGTCTTTGCAATTGGGAGATAATACAATATGCTAATGGTCCTTACTATTGGGGAATAATACAATATGTTGATGACTCTTGTCATTAGGGAATAATACAATGTAACAAAGTGTAAAGTAATGTTAAAGGTCCCGCAATTGGGAAAAAATGAAAGTATGTAAGAAAATAAGAAAATAAGAGATGTCAAGAAGAAATGAACAGTTCATAAGATATATAAAGGAATAAAATATCAATATAAGAAATGGAAACACGTAAGCTTTAAAAGTAATAAAAGTTCATACGTTATGTATAAGTAATGTGAAGACCCTTGCTATTGGGGAATAATACAATATGTCAATGTATAAATAACGTAAATGTCATTGTCATTGGAGAATAACATAATGTGTTAATGTATAAGTAATGTAAAGACCATTGTCGTTGAAGAATTATACAATGTGCTAAAGTATAAAAAAAGTGAAAGCAAGGTATAAAATAGTGTAAAAAAGTAAAAGCATGTGTAAGTTAGTATAGAAAAATATAAATAAAGATAAGTAATCTTAAATGTCCTAATATTGAGAATATGAAATTATGATAAAAAAGAAGGAAATGTTCATAAAACACATAAAATAAGTGAAAACATGATAAGAAAAAAATAAAAGTTTATAAGAATTAAAAAAATGTTAAGAAGATAAATAAAAACATATAAGCTTCATGAATAAAGTAAAATTTATATACTATACAAAGAAAAAAAATTATGACAAAGAATGAAAACGTTTAATTCTCACAAGTAAAAAGAAGTTCATAAGCTATGTAAGAAAAGAAAACAACATGAGAAAGAAGTGACAACTATATAAGTTATTAATGAAAAAGATAAGTCTCTAAGACAATCAAGAAAATGTGATATCAAAAAAAGAATTGAAAATATACAATCTTTAAATAAAGATAGAAACAACTAAGCTATGTAAGAATAAGAAAAGTGTATGAAGGCCCTTCCATTGGAGATAAAATTTAATGATAATATATGATGGTCCTCCCATTGAGGTATAATTCAATAGTGTAATGATAAAAAAAAAATGTAGTGAATGAATATTAGAAAACAATAAATAAACGTTAAAGTGAATTTTGAGAAAATGATAAGTGAATACTAAAAGAAGAACAATGAAAACTATTTATACTGTTAAATGAAATATAATAAATTGATAAGTAGTGAATGAGCCTAATGAATGAAAATGCTAAGGATGATGACAAGGGAAAACGAATTATGTTGAACAAGAGAAACAGTAAGTGTTTATTAAAGTAATAATGTAAATGATACACATTAAGGTAATGACGGACTTATTAAATATATGAGTTAAATTTTATGTCTCATTATGCAAATGTCTTGCTATGATCGTTAATTGTTTAAGAACGTTGCATGTCTACCTTGATATGATTTGTATATGCATATTCATGTAAGAAGGTATAGGTATGTATAAAAAATGATAGAAAATATTTATTAGGATTCACATTAAGTATTTTTACTATTGATAGATTAAAAAATGCTTACCATGTGGTTGTATGCACACCTTGTCATACAAATATATTAGAAGAATGCTTTGGACTAGTAGTATCATGAATATTACCATGCAAATATATTAAATGAATGTTTTAGGTTAGTAAGATCATGCATATTGCCATGTATAGATCTCATACGATGAACCATGATGATAAGTTTATTAGATCCTATGATGAATGATAGTTAATGAATGTATACTTGCATGTGTATACATGTTGAACTGTATGTAATCTTTATGGAAGTATGCTAAGTATTTTATATTGAAAGATTCATTCTTTACCCTTCCGATTTTGTTATAGGTTTTGTATACCTACTTCTGAGCCATGAAACTCACACTTCCATAACATTTTTTTAGGAAAGATCTAATTTACAGGTGCTTTCATGTGGGAGTACTTGGGTAATGGGAGGACAACACAAGGAAGTGTCAAGCGTTTAGTTTTTTTATTTTTATGGGATAATTGTACACTATTTATGGGTGTTACTGACTACATGTATTGAAGTATTTTAGTTTGTCGATTTGGATTTTAGTTAGTTAGCTCAATTCTATGGGCTTTGAATTTTATGGTTTGGAATTAGTTTTTAATATTAGATTATGAGATGTTATGACTCATCTTTACGAGGGAGTAATGACTCAAGACTTAATAGTTGAATGTGTCACACCCTGAAATTCACATGTGAAAATTAGAGTAATAAATGCAGAAGCACACATGTGCAACGTTGTGGATCCTGGAGTGTGGCATTGCTCTTTTCTTACGGAATGAGTTCTTACTTACTTATCTTACCTAGTTGTAGCGTGTATATATATATTCTCATTTTTTTATCCAATTAAGCATCCTCAATGTCCATAACATTCACAACGGAAACATAACCATAAAACAAAGTCGTAATTAACAAATGTAGCGGAATATATATAATCATGTATTCTAAGCTACGCAGTGGAAAGAAACTAATAAACTCCAAATATTCATACCAAATAACAACTAATTTCAACCATCAAACTAAACATACCCATAAATATCTAAGTAATACTATCAAATAGGTCATCCATATGGGCCAACATGTTCATCACCATAAGTAAAACTATTAATTAACCAAGTCAAATCCTGTCTCTAAACATAACAATCTCATACATGAGTACTGAAAATAAACAAACAAAAAAGAAATAACATAGACAATTTGCTCATCCCCATGAACCATCTCTCATAATTGAACTCGCCAGAGATACCGTGCTACAAGGCGCCATTTGAAATGGTGTTAAAACCATGGGTAAGCTATAACGCCCGTGAGAGAATATACATAATATACCACGGTATAAATCGAATCTGCACGAGTATGACTCAATACTAAATCAGAATATGCATAACATAAGAATCAAATTAGCTACAACAAAGATCAGATTCTAATAAATGTGACATAAGTAATAAAGCCAAGTTGATATAAGTCTATAATTATAAAGTGTAGCTCATAAGAAAAGTACAACATGCAATGTAATATTTTCTACAAAATACTCATACATAAATAGGTCGTAGCATCTTTCAAATGAGCTGCCTCAAGTAATAGATATCAAAACAGATGCATGCTTATGGAAACTCAATGCAGCCCTTAAACCTACCTAACCCATGAATGGTTCCTCACAAAACACATCTCAGATCAAACCAACTTGACCCAAGTAGGGTCTCCGAACTAAACCTCGTCAAAATACCTCGTATCAAATCCAATGAATTAGTCCACATAGGGATTCTAACAAAATTGAATCATGTAACCCATGTAGGGTCTCTGACAAAACAGAAATCTCATATTACCCATAAAGGTCTCCAACAAAATAGAAATCCCAAATAGAATTAGTGGGTATCTAGTGTTGTCTTCACCTATTTATGTGACCTGGTGATTGGGTACCTGAAATAAGTCGTAAGATCGTCCTCACCCATTGATGTGACTTAGTGGTTGGGTATCTGAAATTGGTCATAATATCATCTTTACCTATTAATGAGACCCGACGATTAGGTACCTAAAATATGTCATAAAACCGTCTTCACCTATTAATGTGACCCGGTGATTAGGTACCTGAAATGGGTCATAAGATCATATTCACCTATTAATGTGACCTGATGATTGGGTACCTGAAATGGGTCATAAGATCATAGCCAATTCCTCGAATGCAAACGATACTTTAAAAATCTATGCATGTATAGAGTAACATGTAACTACATAAGGATGCAATGTAAGAGATGTCCATGTAACAAAACTCATTTGTGAAACCATGTAAAGCTCGTGCTTGAAACCAAATGGAAGGTAATAGCTCATACTCACACCAAAACCAAATCCTCAGAAATCATCTTTTAACTCTTTAAACCCAACAATAAGATAAGAGTTTCAAACAAGATATATGAATGCAATGATACTAATATGGAGCTCATCGGGTCAATATAAGTGGAGACAATATAGTGAGAAATATAATAGTAACATTCATGGCTAACTAACATGTGATAGAATAAGCAACAAGGCTTAGAGCTAATCAGTTTAAGGAGACACTACCAATTAACAATAATGGTACAAATAGAAATCTCAAGTATGAGGAAATCAAGACAAACTTCAAGTATAAAGATTAATAATCATTTTCTCTTTTAAATTTCACAAGAGTCTAACCTCATTACAATCAATCATAGGAGGAAACTTAGGTTTCTAATGAATTTATAGTGGTAGAGCAAAGATATGAGTAAATCTTACATAAAACATGTCCAATTATGAATAAATCTAGTAATAATCATATGAAATCCAAAATTTCCTATAAACAAGGACTTCTATCCAAGCATAATGGAAGAAATCACTCAATGGAATTATTAGAATCATCAAACATATATAAATTTAACAATAAATGATGAAAAACTAAAATCTCACTCAAAATAGCCATAAAAAATGGATGAAAGTGCATAAAAATAAATGAGTAGAAAAATCAACTTAGGAACTTACTAATCCCTCATAGATTTAGTGCTTTGATGGAGTAAATTTACTCAAATTCAAAAATAAAGTAGTAGGAATGAAGAGGAAATTGATATCTCATTAAAACCAAAGATTTCTAATGAATAATAGAGCAAAAAAAAATCAAAGGAGTAGCTCTTGTATGAAAACACACAAAAATCTCATAGATCTACTAATAAAGGGATACATTTTTACCAAACTTCAAAGAATTAACAATCTAGTGATAGAAAAACCAAAATACCAACCAAATAGAAGATTAACCAAGAAGTAAACAGTAGGAGAATAAAGGGAGTAGCACATTATGTATGAACACTCACAAAAATCTCATAGAACTTCAAATCAAGTGATGAGACCTTTTCAAACTTCATAGATTCAACAATCAAATGATAGAAATACTAAAAGATTAACTAAATAGAAGGATAACCATGAAAGAACAGTAGAAGAACTAAAGAAGTAGCACATCATGTATGAACATTCATTATTTTTGCTTTCTTCCTTGTTCAAGCTCTAGAATCCTTCAAATACCTCCTTTTCCTTGCATCTATTCTCTACAAAATGATGTAGGAATAATGTTAACTAGATGAAGCATAAAAATCTTGGAAAAAATGAGCTAACCTAGTAGATTTTCAAAGTTGGGAGTGAAACTTATCCAATTAGAGAAGAACTCCCTCTTCCTCTCCCAAGTTTCTCTAATCCCCCAAACATTTACTCTTTTTGTTCTAAATGACCTAAATGAGAGTTTAGATGTGTTATAACTCATCCAATACTAGATCCCACATGTGTGGGGGTCTAATGGATGAAAACCACAACAAAAATGGCTCAAAACATAAGTTTCTAGAACTTTTTAACATTTCTAAGCGTGATCGATCACGAGATCCGCAATCAATCACGGGATCCTTGATCGATCATGGACCTTCCAGATATCACCCGAGGACTTGGCTATTTCATTCATGATTGGTCAAGACAAAATCATGATTCTGTGTTCGATCATGAGATTCATGATCGATCACGAGATCTATGATCGCTCATGCTTCTCCCAGAAAATTTTTGCACTAACACTCCACAGGAAAATTGTCATATCTTTCTCTACAAAACTTTGAATTACTAATTGTTTGAGGCGTTAGAAAGTAGACTCGAAGACAGTTCAAAGGGTGTATGGATCATCCTCAAATTATCTCAAGATTGGCAACAGTGGGCCCGGAAAGTTACCCCAAATATGCTCTTAGGACAGCTTTGAAACTCGACAAGTTTATGGTTTAACTTGGGTTTTACACTCCTAACTCAATCCAAATGGTTCCTAAACTATCCTAAGGTCTATCTAAAACACGGTCAATGACAATTTTACCCTTACATATGTTTAATTACATTTTTACCCTTTAAGTGCAATGCGAGGTATTACATAATGAATGGTAATTATTTTCTTATTTCCACTACACATTGATATTTTCGTTAGTAATATGATATTCTTTTTCATTACGTATGTCATGTTTAAAGTTTTTAAGGTTAAGTTTCTAAGTTACCTATAGGTTAAGGTAAATGTAAAAAATTTAGAGTGAAAAGTAGTGAAGATCCGCAAGTAACGATCCAAGTTCATGCCTGAATAAGGCCTTAAATTTGGGGTCGTTACACCCAAAGTGTTGGCAAACATGGGGTTTAGATGATAAAAAAGGAGTGAACCATATGTTTCAACTCTTTTTCCTTTGCTATTATGATGAGATCTTGAATGAAATCAGCAAGTCGGGTTGATAGGTGACTCTTACAACAGATTTGTTACTAGGGTTTGCACAACCTTGAGTTTAGGTCCCCCAGTGGAGCTTACCATTGATTTCATTCTAACAATCATGCTTAGTAATCTGGGACCACCACTATTCAACCTATATATTATCCTTATCCAACATCCCTGTCTTTCAAGCCCCATAAGCTTTTGCAAAGGACCTCTGTTGTTGCAAGGTTTCTTTATATTTGATTGAAGAATTTCAATGAAAAAAGGTAAATGTGGTATTACATTCTAATAATCCATACAACCCTTACATACTTGGAGCTATTGTCTGTAACGCCCCCGAACTAGAACTTGGATTTGGGATCTGTATGCATCCCAGATTCGGATCGTTACATTACAATTTGATGATCGAATATCAATGACCAATGTTCCATAATCCAATAATAGTATTAGATTCCACTAGTCTTACATTATTTGAGTTCAATGCTAGTAGGAGCGATAGAATATCCAAATGTCTGCAATAATCTAATAAGTCACAACAGAAATACCATCACAATGTATTCACATCAAAAGTAGTGTAGTGGAAAGTAAACTACTAAGCTCCAAAAGTAATAATATAGTCAAAGGTCTAAAGAACTATATAAGGGGTATCATTTCATCCAAACATCAAGAGAAGGAAAGAATATACAATCTCCCAAAAATATCCACAATCTAAGAAAAGGTACCCAAGTGTTCTAAGACAACTATAAACAAAACAAAATGGCTGGATTTGTCATAGCAAGTCTCTATATGTGGAAGACTTGTAGTCATAGTCAGTCTAAAAAATAAAATGGTTGGGTTAGTCCCAACCTATAAGCATTGTAACTACCTATATAGATAATATGAAGCAAGAGGCATAAATCTCAGTACTAGCAAATCCAAATGTCAACACGAAGCAAGCATGCTAGTACAAAACTGAACAATAATCAAATGTTAAACTAAAGTCAATGGTTTGATACGAAGTTCTAAGTTCACATAAAGAATTTTGATTTCACAATTTATATTTCAATGTTAAGTATAAATAATAGTCAGTGTCCAGATAAGCAGTTCAATACAAGGATCAAAGTCTATGAGTTCAATGATATATGTTAGTCTCGAAGGATCCGATGTTCAATGATTTGACGTGTCCAAAGTTCAATGATTCAAAGTGTTTAATGTTTGATGATTCAAAGATCTGTTCAATTGTTTCAAAGGTTCGAAGTCTAAAAGTTTTAAATGTTCGAAGTAAAATATCCATATGTTAAGGTTAACCCCACGGGTAGAATCCAAATCTCTTGTCAAACACCAAGAGTAGATCCACAATCCCTTGTTATAACCTTAAGGGTAAGGTCCAAATCTTTTGATAATCCCTAGAAGTAGGGCCGAAATACCCTATAACCAGAATAAAGTTTGAAGCACTTTCTCACACTTAGCCTATTGAGTAGGCTCAAAGAGTCAAAGGTCACACACATAGCCCATGGTCATACTTAACCCTATGACAGGGCCTAAAATGGGTCAAAGGTTCAAAGTTCAATAAGGTTTACAACAGTATATTCAGAGAATCACATTTTTTGATAACCAAAATATCTTTATAGTACACAAATAATTGTAGGCATAACCTTGTCATGATCCAATCGTTTTAAAGTTATATGATTCACTTAATTTTGATGTTAGTACATGATTCGAAATTCATAAGTTTGAATTTCACAACAATTCACTGAGATTTTGTATATAACGATAGTTCAAAGCATGTAATAAGATCCAATGGTCCACATGGTTCATATAATCACATAAGGAGTATAGAACTTAATAGAATCAATGAGTTCAATACAAATTTATAGAAATTAAGAAATTCAGATGGTGTTTCATTGAATCTAAGTGTAGAGATCAACCGGATATCACCTCTAGTATTTCAAATAAGGGCAAAGTAAGATTACCTATCAATTTGATCATTAATAGTGTAGAACTTGAAGGATTCGAAATTTCACATAAATTTTCAAAGGAATCATATGAATAAAATCAAATTTCACATGATCTAAAGGATTCAATGAAGGAAATCAGTTCACATAATGTTTAAGAACAATAATCTTTCACAAAATATGTATAGATCTAAGGATCAAACAAGATTCAATGGTTCAAAGCATGACTCTACAAAATTTTCAAAAGTTCTAAGAAGAAAATGATGATACTAAGCATAGAGAGCATAAATACTTACTAAGTAAGCTAGAACCCATTGATCTAGCATGATTCAATGACTTGAATACAATGATTTTCAATAATCTCAAAGGATTCAAGAATAACAACATTACATAGTCTAAAAATCATAAAAGGAAAATACATCACATCACCCATAGTAAATAAGATCAATTATAAACTCTTCAATTCCTTAGCCTCTTGTCAAATCTTCTTCACTTCACTCTCTTCAATTTCCTTTGTTTGTAATATTAATATAGATCTATCATCAAATAAATGAATCTAAGAAGATCAAGAGAAGAAATCATCTAATTTGACTCAATTCATTAACCAATGAAGGGCTTGATATCTATTAGTAATGATATGACAACTTCTTTTGGGGATGGATTGTTGGATGTTTAATAAACCCCTTGTTAGGGGGGTGTACCAAAAAATATCCCCAACATACCAAGTGGTAAGATTTAGGCCTAAACAATACATACAACAATTTCAATGCAATAAACAATATCTCAACAATAAAGAAATCAACAAATGCATGCACGTACACACACACAAGATGAGGAAATTTCATGATCGGTCTCTTTGGTCTACATCCATGAGTATTATCTACCAAAATATGATAAATATAAGTTACAATATAAACATCTTCTCACTTTTCTTTGCTCAATCCCAAGCCCCAAGAAACAAAAGAAGTTGTTAAATTCATAACTCTCTTGAAAAAATGAAGAAAACCCTTCTCTCCCTTTCTCTAAAGCTAGGGAAGATACCTTACACATAAGCTATATGTTTACTTTAGAAATTCGATAGCAAATCCTCTACAACATGTTTAAATGACATTAAACAGAACTGCAGTCAAAGAGGGAAATGTACACAAAAAACTTGAAATTTCAACATTGGGTGGGAGTTTTAATACACATGTTAGGCTGTAAACTTAGAAGTGGGCCCACCTTTAAACATGTATCGTTCTTTAACCCTAGTTTTTCTTATATCGAAAGTTTTTCTCACGTTGAAACTCCTATCTCCTATCTTAGTTAGGGAAGGAATTTTGTTTTATTTTATTTACGTTTGAACCTTGCCCCTTGGGTCTTTTAGTGATCCAACAGTCACAACATAACATCAATCAATACCCCTCACCCACTATTTACCATTGAAATTCCTAATAGGCAATCAATGAAGGTTAAAGAGTTTATTAATCCAAAACATCGTAATCTGGCATAAGGCAAATATAAGACATGGGAAGAATTCATGTATAATTAATTAAAAGAAATGAGAAATGCTAAGAAATCTTCTAGGGATTCATTCTTATTTAGTGCAAATTTGCATTAATTGAGAGGTATTCATTTGGTTCTACCTATCGAAAGGGGAAAACAATGTTCAAAATAGATGTATCAATATTTCATTTTTTTGGTTTTACCCAAAAAAAAATCATTATTTGTGAAATGAAATTTTATTTCTCTCACTTACGATATATAATCAATTTTTTTGGACACTTTGACCATTAGGTTTGAAGTTGTAGTTATTACATTACCTTTCTTCTTTTTAAACCCAATAGAGATATGCTACAACTTCTGATAGCTAACAATAAGATGCCATGCACATGAATGTGTTGATCTAACTTCTCTCCTTGATAGACTTTGGGCCCATGAATTTTGAGATATCCAACTTTTGTTCTTTTGCTTAATACAGACAACAAATACATTTTTTTTAATGGTAATCAATGATACATATGGTTTTAGGCTGGTAATTTTAGCATTCCTCAAACTTGTACCGTGGTTCTAAAGAGGGTGATAAACTGAGCTTACTACTAGGTTAAATGTTACTCTTTTAAGTTTTTATTTTGTTTGAAGCATGTTAGTATAGCCAAAAAAGGTTTTGACATACAAATACTAACTAGTTGCAAAGAACTCATCAACAACTAGAGAAGAGATATTAGATTTATGTGGTTTGTCCAAGTTTCCTAGGTCCATACGTCCATGGGATGAGAGAAGTTTGAGTTTCACTAAGGGAGTAATAGAAGGAATTTAAAAGTCCTTTATCAATCTTCAATTATCTGTAAAAGAGAAAATTTAGAGAATTACCTAGGACCTTTTAGTGTAACTCTTTAATTCACTTTCTCTCAAAAGCCTCATAAAACCACCCCAAATCTGCTACACTGCACCAATTTACACCCGTCATACACCACCAATAATATATGGCCACCTATACTGTTTCAGGAGGGGTCATCAGAAATGGAGTCAAGCGTTCGTAACAATC
>JAOXJP010135530.1:0-13486 GCA_025762735.1 Platanus orientalis | reverse complement strand
TTCACCCCCCCCCCCTTTTGAATGGGTCAACCAAGCCTTATAGGCTTTTATTACATGTTTCTCCATAATAACCTATATAAAAAACTATGATACCCTATATATCCTAGCCTCTAATAAACTCAAAAAAACCATCTATAAACTTTAAAAGATTATAAAACTCCTAAAACTCTTATCAAATACTCCACTACTTGCTCCATTGCTTCTTCCATGTCTTTCCTTGCTCACCTCCTTGCGTGGACCCCACCAAGGCCAGGTGTGGGCCCCACCTAGCTCCCATGTCCTCATCACTTATCCCTTCTTTCCCTTTGCTATTTCCCCTAATCAAGAATCCTAATTTCAGTTCTTTTTAATCTTTAATCCATTATCTTACATTTTAATTATTGTAGGGTCCTTTCCGAAAGGGTATCCTACATCATGAACCCACTATACTTAGAAGTTGGGTTATTGCCTTGTTGGATTATAAGCTTTAGGATAAGCTTACCAAATTTTATTTTTTTTTAAAAGAAGCTTTGGGTTAAAAGTAAGTTGAGTGTTGGTAAAAGTCTTTGTTTAGATACGAATGGGTTATATTTCAAATTGGGAAGTGATTTGCAATCCTAATAGAATCGGGAGTTCTTTTGTAGATATTAGGATTAGAATTGGTTATTGTGAGTGACTTTGTGTTAGAATTCTTGTTGTATATATCTGGAATTTACTAGTTATAGTAAACCATGTCTTACTATTTTTAGTTAGTCAAATTCTTGGATTTACTTTTTTTATTTTATTTCTATAGTTAAGCAACATTTAATTAGGAATTAGTTTTGGTAATTTGGGTTTCTTGGGAAAGGCTCAAGTGAGTCTTACTTGTAATGGAAAAGAAAATCAAATTAGAGTTGCTTTATTATTGAATTTTGGTAAGAGTAAGAATAAGTTTGCGAAGAGTCTATAAATTAGTCATAAGGAAGTCCATATGGTGTTGTTTTTAGAGATTAAGGTTATTGGATTGTTAAGAATTCCTTGAAGAAATTTCTGCTCTATTTTTACTTGCACTTTCTTGATTGATTGGAGGCCATTCACGATTCTGTAACTGCTGCAACTTCTTGTCCTTCCAAATGGGCTGCTGCTGTGTTAGCCTTTTGGTTTTCATAAACATTGGTTGAGTCTATTGTTTGTCCACTGCAAACTTGAGTAGAAACCTATTGTTCCACATTGGTATCTATTAATTCATAAAGGAAAAAAATAGGAAAGAAAGAAAGGTAAAGGGAAAAAAGTGCTTTGGTTTTTTAGAGGGATTAAAAATACCAGAGTACCTCTAATCATTTTCTCATGATTAGGTATCAGACCATCAAGTTGTCATATTGTATTATTGTGTGTTTATAATTTCTAGCCATCACATGTTGTTTTTTAATTTTCTCCCATGTGGCCTTTGAAAGGATCTCTAAAGGGCTTGCTGAAATTTTGATTAATTACCTCCTAATGCACTCAATCCATACCTGCTGATTTTGTGGCAATCCCTTTTGCTGGGTCCATTTGCTAGCTTCATAGCCTTTACCAGGTGGTTTATTTACATCTCTGATATGAGATGTTTCAAGAATCACAAACATTGAGAACTTATAGTCTTTTGAGAACTGATTACTTTGAAATTGGAGGCTCTTACCATTTTTGTAATACTAGAACTGGGACCTCAAAAATACCAAAAGGAGATGGTTTTAATTTATGTCAATTTGTTAAACCTCAAATATACACTAAGGAGATGAATGTTTTTACAATGTTGAGAGGAATATTAAATACTCTTTATCACAGATATGGTTGATATCACATCAAATATTTAGACCTTTCGTTAGGAACTTCGGAATTTTTTGTTGTGAAGTTCTGTGAGTAGGTGCATTCAACTGAGCATGTGTGCAGATGTGATGTAAATTTGGATGCAAGTCCAATCAAGGTTATTCTCATTGATACTTGGCTGTCTGCTTCCAAATCCATTTGTTACAGAAATATGGCCCTTACCGCAGCAATGCTAACCATCTTATGCATTCTTCTTTTTCTTCTTCTTCTTCTTCTTCTTCATCCTGGTATTGCTATTTATTGTTTTTTTCCTCCCTTATGCATAATCATTTTTAGCAAGAAGGGAGCCAAATTGTAGTTGAGGGTCCGCGGTGCAGTCTTCGTAGTAGAAAGGTATGCCATTATTGCCTTGCTTATTATTTGGTTTTTGCATACTGAGTAGATTATTAGTTCATGCCTCTGTTTCAGATGTATCATTACTGTTTCATTCTCAACATTTTTCTCTCCTTATGATTACATGTAAAATTGGAA
Organism: Platanus orientalis; assembly: GCA_025762735.1. NCBI lineage: Eukaryota > Viridiplantae > Streptophyta > Magnoliopsida > Proteales > Platanaceae > Platanus > Platanus orientalis. Next base: position 11,191 of record JAOXJP010135530.1, on the reverse strand, counting down.
TTACTTGTTTATGTTTTGACTTTCTTCCTACAGGTGTACAGCGATCTGACTGTTGACTATTTCAAGATGTTCCTATTGAATGTCCCCGCTGCCATTGTTTCACTGACATTGTGAGTAACAATGCTATCCTCTCATCGTCTAGGTGGAAAAATCATAATGTAATAACCCTTTCAATGAAAATGTTGTTTCAATTATTGTTGTTCTTAGCAATTCATATACAAGTGTTTCCATGAATGTATCATAAAATTGAACAAACTGGTATTGCTCTGCCTTCTTCGCTTAATGTATCAAATGTACTTATAATCATCTTCTACTGACATTTCATGATTAATGAGAAATCCCTCTTTTCCTCTGGAAATTCAAATATAAATCACTTTTCCATTTTCTACAATTCACTTTGAGAATCTTTATGAAGTGATATGCTTAAAACTTGAATAATGACTCGACTTGACTCAATCAGGTCTTAAAGTAACTAGCTTGTCAAATCAATGCAACCAAATATTTTATAAGTGCTCAAGTGTTGTAGATCAACAAACTACTGGGTAGCCTCAAGTATGTTTATGTGTGAAATTTTGGGTCATTCGATCAAAGAAGTATTTTTTTTAAGTTTCTAGGAATAAAAGAAAGTAATGGGTTTTAAAGGGGAATGTTGGAAATTAGGGTTTGGAATTATTGACTCCAAGAATGAATCAAGAGTCAATTTACCTAAGGTTGTTTTAGGTTTCAAGAAATTAAAGACTAAATTCTTTAAAATCAAGAAAAGTAGAATTTATAGATCTAGGGATAAGTTGGGTAGGGTTATGGCATGGTAGATCCTAGGCTATGCATTTATGGTAATTGGCAGGGTTATATAGGTCAGCTGGGTTGTGGCTTAAGGTAGGGTATAGGAAGTATCAGAAGAGATCTAGAGATAGGGTTAGGGTTGTTGATAGAGTAAAGGGGCTAGGGATTTAGGTGAATAAATAAAAAGGACAGGCTAAAAAATCTAGGGATTAAAACTACGTTGTTTCATATTGGGGAACTCTCTAAAATAGAGTCCTCTCATCTACGTTCCCTTCTCCAAGAAGGAAACCAACTTCCCTTTTTGGAAGTTAAAACCTCATCCATCAGATTGCTTGCCAATTTAAATGCTGAGAAATAAAACAAACCCAACAATATCCACCTCAACTTGTTTCGTAGCTGTCTTGAAGATATCCCGTTGTAGTTTACTCCACCTATATCTTTGCCAAGATAGAACTTGTGACTGCACTATACTCCACCTTGGCCACATTCTGGAGCCACCCTAGAGAAAAAATATGTTTGTCCTTTTTAGTGAACTCTGCATCATATATTCCTGGAACACACCTCCACCTTGAACTTGAATCATAACTTGTTACTATCACTACAAACAACCATTGACCTGAAGAACCATTGCTACACACACCATCGAATCAATTTAATCTTGATTCCATTTGGCTCAACAAGGTGAATGCACATGTGTAGCTGTCCTAAGTTGACTAGCTTGGTCAACTCCAAAGAGGGACTTCGATCCATCATCTCTAACTGCAGGAACTGTCTCACCATCATCTATTAGCTAGAAACTTATAACATTTATCTTTGTCTCAACTGTGAAGAGACCCTGCAAAAGTGCTTGTTATTTCATGCACCCTATTTCCAGTTCCACATCGAGGTCAAAGGAATACCATTATTCACCATATTCCTTATCAAACGATACAATTGATACACTTTTCCCCTTTTATCAGAACCAAACAACCATGTGCAATTTTCATGGCTCCACATACAGGTAAATACATGCAATCCATGGAGTCCAATCGGCCTAGTGATACTAGATTCATTTGCATCTTTGGGACATATATTACAATTCCCAAAGTGTGAACCACTCCATCAAACATCTTGAGTTTCATTGTCTTAATACTGGTGACAGCACAAGTGGACCTATCACTCAAAGAGACACATATGAAAATATTATTTCCAAAATCATATATGAATAGGACAACTTGAATCTAACATCCACATATCATGAGAAAAAATGTACATTCCTCTAGAGATTATGAAAACATCTCTAATGTATTCCTCTTGCTCCTCTGCCACCGTTTTACTGGGATTGTCACCTTTGTTTCTGGCAATACGTTTTAAACAATCCCTCTTAATGTGGCCATATTCCTTGCAGTGGAAACATTGCACATTTCCCTTTCCTATAGACTTGGATCTAGACCTATTGTTCTCAAATCCCCTCACAAATGACCTTTTCTGATTAACTAACATAAAATCTTGACATTCTTCAAGATTTGGTCTCATTTTATGAGAGCAATTTCGTGACGTCCTCTAAGCTTATTATATCTTTCCTAAACAATAATGTTGTCATCATGTACATATTGCCATAAGAATAAGGAAGTGAGGTAAGAAGCAAAAGGCCTTTGTCTTTTTCCTCCACCTTGACATCAACTTTGTGTTGTTGATTCAAGAGTCAATTGAATATATTAAGTGTTCCAATAAATTTGTACCATCTGCCATCTTCAGCTTATAGAATTGTCACTTCAAATATAGCTTGTTGGTGAGACACTTTCCCATGTAGAGTTTCTCCAACTTCTCCCATAAAACTAATGTCGAGTCCTCTTTCATAACGTTAAATAATACATTATCCACAAGATAGAGATGAATTGTGTTGACTGCTCTCATCTTTGTCTTTTCAATGATCATCCTTCATCTCTTTGGATTTGTCTTTCTTTGCTATGCCTTGCACAAACGTTGTTGTACTAACAAATCCTTTACCCTTTGCCAAAGAGTGAAACTACCTTTCCATCAAATTTTTCCACAGATAATTGACCTATGGAAGTCTTCAATGTCATTGTGAATATACTCAACAAAGAAAAAAAAAGTAGCCCTATTAATTAATCAAATTCTTTACTCACTGGTTTATTCTTCTTCCTCCCAAACATGAACCAAAAACTCTAATACCAATTGTTGGTATAGCGGAAACAGCCCTGATATTTCTCATGATGAGAGACGGACCTAAACCACTCCGATCTATGCAATAAAGAATACCACAACAGAATATATATATATTAACAAGCACACACAAGACGATGATTTTCTACGTGGTTCGGCCAAGATGCCTACGTCCATGGGTGACATCCATTCTTCACTATATACAAGAGAAATACAAGTTACAATAAGATAGATTTTCCCTTTTTCTCAAATCAAACTCAAGCCACCAGAAAACTTGAGAATCTATTACACCCGTAACTCTCCCTCTAAACCTTGAAGAACACTCTTCTCACATTCTCTCAGAACCTTGAGAAGACCTTATTTTTTCACCATGAAGAAGACCCAAGAAAAGAAAAGGAAAAAGAAGCAATCTTGTTTCATATTTGGAACTTTCTTAAATAGATTCTTCTCACCTGCATATCCTTCTCCAAAATGGAAACCAACTTCCCTTTTTGAAAGTTAAAACATCATTTGTTGGATTGCTTTCCAATCCAATGGCTGGAAAAAGAAGAAAAAAACAACCTATCACAAAGGACACAAGATGTCCTTTAAAGTCGGGAAAGGGGATAAAGTATGTTTTTGGGATGACAATTGGTGCAGGTCCAATTCTTTCAGGGAGGCTTTTCTGGATGTATTCAGTCTGGCAATGGATAAAGTTGGGTCTGTCCAAGAGCACATGCAGAGGACCCTGGATAGTGTTGCATGGAACTCGCATCTTTAAAGGCCATAAATGATTGGGAGTTAGAGCTTGTCTCCACTCGTGTCTCGAGGAGGCTGAGGGAGGAAGATGACATTAGATTATGGTTCTGCGACAAAAGTGGGGCTTTTTGGTTAAGTCTTGCTAGCAGTTGATGCTGGTCCAAGACTCTAGGCATATCCCTGCTAAGATGATCTGGAAATCCAAGATGCCCTTGAAGACTTGTTTCCTGCTTTGGGGGCCGGTTCCTTACGGTGGACAACTTGATGGTTAGACTAGAGGTGTCCACATGGCTAATAGCTGTAGCATATGCTGTGTGAGGGCTGAGACACTGAGTCATCCACTACTCGCAGTTCTCTGCGATCTGGGTTTCTTTTTATCCAGATTCAGGAGGCCGTGGGTGATGCCCAATTCCATGGAAGTGCTGCTCTAAGTTTGGATTTGTGAGAGGCTGGAAAACCTTTTGGCTAGAGGCAAAATTTTACGTTTGAGGTACCTGTGGTCATGTGCTGGTCTATGTGGATTGAGCGTAACGCTCACATTTTCGAAGGGGTTACCATGGCCTATTGGAGGTTGCTGGAGAAAGTTCAATCCCTTGTGTACTGTTGGGTGTCCCAGTTAGCAGAATTCATGAATGTAAAGTTTTAAGATTGGAACTTAGCTTGGGCTGGCCTGGTTTTGGCTGTTCCCTTTTGGCCCTTCGGGTTGTACTCCTCCTGCTGCCCTTGTTTTGGGTTTTAATTATTTTTCTTTATCAATAAAAAAAAAGGACATCTATGCATTGTTCTCAACAGGGTTTTCAGTTAACTATGAAAGTTCTATTTTGAGTCTAGAATCTAGACTGAATTACAAGTGTTCTATATTAAAACATTATGTTAAAAATTAACCTTACTACATCCTATTACATGGAAGGGCCTTAAAGTTTTCAACTAATAAAAAATTAAATTTTAGTGTTTGTGTATTTAGTACTCCTTTGGCTGTTACTCTATTAATTGAAATGGATTAGTAAAAGATTAGTTTTAGTTCCGTGTATTTCCTAGTCCAATTTGTATATTGAGTTGTTTCTAGCATTTCTTCATTTCTTTGGACACATATGATATGATTCCTTTGGTAGTTGGATGCTCCCTATTTGTAATCCTTATTTTGGTCCAAATCATTCCTATTAACAGCTATCAGACAGAAAACTGCCATATGCTGCTTAAATCATGTGAAAAAGTAATTCACTAGTGCTTGAACTCTGAAAGATTCTTCAGTTTTTGGATTCAATCAGTCAAAAGTTTAATATCTCATACATGTTTCTTACTTTTGTTGCTAACAGGTTTTTCTTCCTGGATGATTTGACTGGATTTGAGATCACTTATCTTTTGGAGGTTGGAATTTGTCCCTATTCTTTTTCTGTATTATCCTTGTTGGTCCAACCTATTGACAAAATCATTTGGAAGTTACTACTATATTGTTGAATTAGCTAGTTAAATGGGATCCTCCTTACAAAGCTACCTTTTGTTTTCTGAAGGTACTTTGAATTCTTGTTCACTGACATATCTTGAGAGATTGGGTATGAGGTTTTACCATTTAAAACTACTGAGTCATTAGATTATTCAGTTAGTTAAATTTCAATCAAATCTGTGAAGTTTCTAATTTCAATATATAGTTTCGGTGGTTCATGGATATAACTTTGTTGGAGTTTATGGTGTGGAACCTTAAGGTTTAGATCTGTGATGATGGAATTCTGGCTTTGATATTATAGTTCAAATGTTGCTCAATATATTGACATTGTGTATGCTACTTGAGGCTGTTGCAAATATCATCCATACTTATTGCTGGGTTGCTATGAGTTTTTAATGCCCAATTCACTCAGTTAGTAGGGTGAAACTGACCTTATAATCTCACTGAAGAATATTTCATGATAATTTCACATGTTTTTTTTTCCGCTCAGGCTTGATGCGCTTTTTGGCCCAGACAACCGCTTTATGTACTGTTATTGTTTTGAATTAATAATGATAAGATGTTTACAAGAAATGTCTACCGATTTGCTGCCTTTTAAAACCTCTCTCTCTCTCTCTCTCTCTCTCTCTCTCTCTCTCTCTCCACTATTTTGATAGTGAAGTGTATAGGGAAAAAAATCTGACATACGTTTGTTTGGTATAATACGTAACAGTTGGTCCTTATCTCTCATAATATGTATTTTGTTGAAGATCGATTCTTGATTTTAAACATAGTTATCTAACTCATATGTCCCATAGAGAATGTATCTTCTTGAACATCTAATTCTGAGCTTAAATATGATTTGATCATTACAATGCAGCTTCCGGAGCCATTCAGCTTCATTTTCACATGGTTTGCTGCTTTGCCTTTAATATTTTGGATTGCTCAATCAATCACAAATGTTATCGTGAAAGACTTTTTGATTTTAAAGGTACAAGTGAGAACCTTCAACAACATCTCTGATAAGTTGAATACTGATATTCTATATTTTGTTGATTAGATATGGCATATTTAACAGATGCTTCTATTTTCCAGGGCCCATGTCCAAACTGTGGTACAGAAAATGTCTCCTTCTTTGGGACCATTCTATCAGTGTCTAGTGGTGGTTCAGTCAATACAATTAAATGCTCAAAGTAAGTTTTAAGCTAGGTAACAAGGACGTTAATATATGGGGTGTCCGAAATGGCAAATTTTTAAAAAATGAATTGTCCTTATAACATAGGTTTTAAGCTACTTGATAATTACACTAGTCAACAAATTCATTTTCATAGACTACAATAGCTGACCCAACTAGCCAACCCGCGCAAACCAGCATAGCTGGTTTTTTTTTTTTTGCCGGGTACATGTTGAAATAACACAATCTATAATTGGGTAGGGTCTTTACTTAAGAGTTGAGTTCCAATCCACCCAAATATGATCTAATCCGCTTCTTTATTTAAGGACCCCCTGTGTGCATTTGGGTTGGCAACCTAACTAATCATTATGCTGGGCAGTCTCTGGCTCGGCCTGAATTTGATCCAACCCCACCAAATTTGAGGAGTTGTTACTGCCCTGGGTATATATATATATATAATCTTTTTAACATTTGTAACAATTATATGTTGTCTGCTTTCCTCAGTTGTGCCACTGAATTGGTTTATGATTCGGGAACACGCTTGATTACATTACCAGAACCAAGTGAAGCTTGAGTGGAGGTATGTACCTTTTCTACTTCAGAATTTCTCTAACGTTATATATCACCATGAAAGAGTCCTCACTTGAGTTTAGTTAAAGAAATCACATAGCTTTGTTATTTCATATTAGCTGAAGAAAATTCTTGGCCATTAGTCAATGGAACGAATGCGTGTATGCATAGATGCATTTCATTAGACACTTGAATATGTGTATGTGCATAGAAAAACACAATGACGTTAGTGGTTCTCAACCTTTCCTCGTTTTCGTTTGTGAACATTTTGATGGTTTGCGATCTGACCATAGTACGTTGATGGGGACTCCGATTGATTAAATTACAAATGTCTCAAAAAATGAGTTAATCTGCTATTGCACTGACACAATGAGGACTTCTTTGTGCAGTTGGGTTCCATGTGAAGGAGGTGGAAATTTCTGCTTAGCAAGTTGGTGTGAACATCACCTTGCATATAATTGGGACCTTGCATATAATTGGGATCAGCATCTTCTGTGCAGCTGAAGAGGGAAAAGATTGTCAATATAAAAACCATGTTGTCATGTTTGTATCTGTATGTATGTTAATATGTACATTTGGTACCAGCTTATTTTCCTATAAGAAGTATGTATACTATCATTTTATTTATTGTTATATTTATAGCATTCCCTACCTTTCGATCACTTCATTACAAAAAAAAACCCTTCCGTGTGAAGTTTCCACCCCTTTTTCTATCATGCATTCATGTGTGCTTCTCTCTCTCTCTCTCTCTCTCTCTCTCTCTCTACTTTTTATTTTTGGATGGTGGGATGGTGGTGGTTTAGGGCCTGGCACCATCCAATGATTTTGTGCTTGCTTGCATGGGCATGATCAAGACAGTTTTCCCCTTTACTTTTATGGCTGAATCAAGGTTTCTCGATTTATTTTTTGCGTGATGCAATGGTGGTTTGCGAACTTCTCAACATTGAAGACAAGCAACCCCCAGCCTTCTGCTGGTTCTGGGGGGCAAAGGTTCGATGGCCTAAAGATGAGAATAAGATTCATCCAAGTAATCTCAAAGCCTTTCCCCTTTTTTCGGAAAGCGGATTTCCTACAGTGCAGAGAGTTACGACAACCCTGAAGCGCAAGGTGCTGAACAACATGTGACGAAAAAAGTGAAAAAAAAAAAAAAAAAAAACCTGAACCACAACTTGTTGCGCCTGGGGCTTGGTGTTTTTTTTCACTTTTCCGTATCACTCAATTCCTTGCACTAGGGTCGCCGCAACTTTTTGTCCTGCAGGAAATCCACTTTGCGTTTTGGGAACCGCCAACCTTTTGCTGGATTCTTACCCTTATAAAAACGGCATTCATCTGAAATGCTCACTTCAAAAGAGTTGAATGCATGGGGTACGCATATTCTCTCTCACCGGCAGAACGGGTTGGCTACACAAATCAATTCCACTACCACTTGATTTAGGCTATCCGTTAAATAGTAAGTACTCGTGTCTTCCCTCACTATCTCAAACTAATCCATTTTTAGCCTTCCACTCTTCCTTATAATACCTTCAACTTGCACCATCATTATTCTAACGGGAAAAGATCAGCTCAAGCAAGGTTTCCACAAGCAACCGCAAGCAATCTTGCTCGAGCTGCCACATAGAACAAAAAAATAGAAAGAAATCAAACCCAAGTATAGCTTCTGATTTTGCCTTCCTTTTTATGTTCTATGACAGCTTGAGCAAGATGCTTGCAGAAATCTTGCTTGAGCTGATCTTTTGCTATTCTAACCGGTGTAGAAATTGGTCTTCATTGCAACAATCTCAGTCAACTTTCCCGCATCTTGCAAGCTATTCACATTCATCTCCCGTAAATTCTTGCAAATGCATTCATCTCTCTCTCTCTCTCTCTCTCTCTCTCAAGAGAGCTCATGCAGGAATGGGATCAAGCCAGTAGCTTTATTGATCTAATGCATTGCAAACATGAGGTGGCATGGAGCCCAGCCTCCGACCGTAAAATAAAAAAATAAACCCACTCATATAGGAATTGGCTAGTCTATTTCTTACCTGATTTTGGCAAGACCCCCTTGCTTAAAACAGTAGGACTCATTATAAGAGTTCCCCACATGCAAGGACATCCGTCCCAGCTCCCCCATCTTTAACAGATAACACAAGATTCAGGAAAAACTAGCAAGAATCAAAAACAAACTATCACCGTTTAGGCATTCAAACTTCTTTAACACAATTACACCATACAGCAACAAATCTTTTTGGTGTTTGTATCACGTTTAAAACAAAAAAGTCACAGATAACAATAATTAGCATATATAAACAGGCAATAATCCAAGAAACAAGTGAGATCTAATTGTCCCCACATCCACTGGTGTTGTAAAAGATAGTTCTATATCAAAACATCGGTGCTGCTTTCCCTGCGTACTCAACCTTCTCCTCTATAGGATTGCCACGTCCAAATAGTCTCCAATCTTCCCAACAAGAGAATGCAAATAAGTAAACATACAAAATGATTTAAGAAGATATCATACAATTTGCTAACAAGAATGAGTGAATATACCTGGAAGCTAAGTTCAGCCAGTGCCTTGCTGTCGTCTGGTCGTCTCCCATTTCCATAAGAATGGGTCATCCCCACCTTCATGATTCCATAGAAAATATCAGAAAATATAGTGTCATTGGTTACATGTGTCATGAGTCTCATGATTCCTGAGCAACTTTCTTTCACACACGATAGCGTTTTCACTCTCCTCGGTCTCTACATAATTTGCTTGCATAACTTCCTCCCTCTTTTTTTTTTATTCCTTAGTGCATGGGGAAGGCTTGAAAAGGGCTTGGCAAAGTAGTGAGAAAAGATATGATGGTTTATAATTTATCAGAAGATATGGCCCTAGTTGGAGTGGAATGGTTGAACAGGATTTGTGTCGCACACTGCCAGAAGTTGGAATAAGGCTTTGTTAAGATTATCTTCCAAGTGCATTGGATAAACAATGTGCATGGGTTCTTACAGTGGTTGGTTGTCATGAGAATTATACATCATTGCTTTACAGTGCATGGTAGCAAACTTTAACAACTACCAGGTTCCAAAGCTGTCAGAGATTAACTGTCTTTTGCATTAGATGACAGGAAGATGATAAATTCCACCCAGTATTTTCCATTCAAGGGTATAGCTTAGGCTTGCTTTAATAGTACAAATGGATGTGACCCAAGAGAGAAGAAGGCTCGATTCACCCGTCTCAGCACGTAAGAGCTATGTTTATCAGGATTCAGGATATACAAATGCAAGAAGAAAATTCAACATACCTGTCTCACCACATAACGACCATGCTTATCAGGATATACAAATGCAAATGACAATTTTGCATCTCTTCTTCTTGCCGCAGGAGCAACCTCTTTGACCTAAAAATGAATAAGTATCAACTAATAGCCCAAATGAGATTTTGTTCAAATAATGATGGGGAAACAACACTAAGCTTACCAAATCAGTTAACTCACGGAGAGTAGCATCTTTCCATGTATAAATTTGGACCTCATCCTTCGGCTCCTTGCCCCTTACTGCAAAGTCTTCCTTGGTATGATGGCTTCCAATCTGCAGAAATTAAAAAGCAGACCACATATGAGAGACATAACTTTGGCAGAGAGAAGCAACATCTCATGCAAGCAAGCACAGACATCAAATGGCTGAAACTTATATATTTTCAGTACCAAAAGATAAAACCCCAAAATGGTTGGCTGAACAATGACTTAAAACTGGTAATAAAAGCTGGTAGTTTGTTCAGAGCATTCAACACGGTGTTTGAATTAACATAACAGCATGAATACATGATAACTATCACTCTGTTGATTTTAACATACCAACAAATGCCTTGTTAATTGAGGCACTCTCATTCTCATTGGCTGATCAGTGACGAGCTGGGACAAGATCATAGATGTGAACCACCTAAAAGACCACCCTTAATTATGGGCCCATGAGGACCAACATACAGATCATCTATTTGGCAAATTGTGTAGGGACTCAACAAAGTTTAGAGCATTTTCATACAATTCCCCATGTATTGGCTGGGGTGTACTGCAACTTCTGCATATTCATACATTACTTCTGAATATTCAACCCATATATTGGCTGAGGTGCATTGCAATTGCAACTCAAGGGCATGATGATGAAGTGGATTTGTGGAACAAGATTTGTGTAGCCAACCCCCATTAGTTTGGATACGGCTTTTTTTTTTAAATGAACAAATTTTTATTGAAGAAGGAATTGCATGAGAGATACATGACCAAACTGAGAATATCGTTGCAATGAAATTATGGGAGAGAGTGATTGAACATCGACTAAGACGTGAAACTAGAGTGTCTGAAAATCAATTTGGATTT
>JAOXJP010135519.1:0-13486 GCA_025762735.1 Platanus orientalis | reverse complement strand
CACAAAAACATACATCCAATGTAGAACAAAAGATTAGACCCAAGGTCTCAAAACATAAGTGCAAAAAAAACATATATAGTCCACAGAAAAAAAAAAAATTAGCCAATAGACGATAACCATCACTTATCAGACTCTTCTTCTTCTTCTTCAGACTCTTCTCCTCCTTTCTCATCCTCTTCTTCTTCATCTTCCTCATCTACATCTTCTCCCTCGTTTTCTTCCTCCTCATCTCCTAGTTCTTCCTCATTGAGGTGTTCCTTACCTCCATCCTCATCCTCAGACTCATCCTCACTAAGGGATATAAGTGAGATGGGGTCCTCAGGAGTGGCGAGAGACAAGCGGGTCACAATTGCCTTCTGGTTCTTGCAAAGAGCCTTCTGGTTCTTCAAGCTCTTATTGACTTTGGTCAAAATATCCTACAGAAGATTGATCATCCTTTTCTTCATAGAGGCAGAGGTGGAGCAGGCTGGAGGATCACGGAGGGTAGTATCAATAGGCTGATCCCCAGTAATGTCCAGAATGTGCATCCTCTGGAGTGTGCTTAGTCTAATAAGAGGAGTCCGACGAGCATGAACGCTGGACTGTAGGGGCACCTTCCATTGTTTCAAGATCTGAGATATGAGGATAGGAAAAGGTAGGTTGCCTGTGGGATGATCAGCAACAACAACCCTCAAGAAGATGAAGTAGATGATCCAAGGAAGATCAATACGCTTCTCTTCCAATATGGAGTCAATTAGGTAGGCCATATTGAAGGTGAGGCCACTTCGATGTGTTGTAGGAAGAATGATTTAGGTGAAAGCATGAAATAGGAACTACACGACCGACTTGCAGTGATTCTTGTCAAGCTTGGTGGTCCATCTGATGGTCCTCCAGCACAGACGCATTGTCATCGCCGCTTTGTCCTCTTTGGACATTTGCAAAGGAGGAATCGGAATCGCATCTGGGATCCTTGGAATCCCTAAAAAGGTCATGATGAATTCGGGATTGATCGCAATCGAGATCTTATAGGTGGAGGAATAGAAAGAATATACCCAAAAATTCTTGTTGAAGATATTCGAGTAGAAGACTCGAACGACTTCATCATGGACAGGTCCTTTGAGTGAAAATAGTGGCAACCACCCGCAAGCATTGATATGCTCATAGAGTTGGAAAGTTTGGAGGGCATCAAGAGCCATGGTCCTCTCGATCACTAAGCCCCTTATAGAGAAGGGGGTTTCGTAGCAAGCCTGACTCAACTCATTCCTGAAAGGTGAGTATGAACCACCTTTCCGCGTCTTCAATCTCTTGGATTGTGGTCCCTGAGAACTTGCTGGTTCCTTTCCCTTGGAATCACCACGCTTGGACCCATAAGCATCCTTGGAAGCATTCTCCTTCCCAATAGTCTTGTAGCGAGGCATGGTGACAAATCGGCGAGGGAATGATGAATGGAGGCTAGGGTTAGGGTTTCTAAGGGAAGAGGGGATTTTAGGGTTCTTAGAAAATGAAAAATGAATAGTTTTTGGGGGTTTTATATCCTTCTTAAACTGGTTCTCACGAATCTTGGAGTCATTAAATTTGCAGCCCTGATCGATCATGCATTTTTTGTGATCGATCACGATTGATCGATCAACAATCTCATGATTGATCACCAATCTCATGATTGATCAGGGATCACTTTCCCTCCTCCTTCACAGATCCTCTCCCCCTCTGTTGTTTGTCTCAATAGCCACCTCATATGCCCCCCTTTTTCCCATTTTTCGATTACCTTATAAAGTGCATAGACCAATAGCACTTCAGAGGTATTTGAACTGATGGGAATCAAGTGATTTTGTTAGGATGTCAGCAAATTGATCCTCAGTTTTTATGTAGGACAGCAACACAGTCTTGTCCTCAACCAATTCCCTAATGAAATGATGTTGGATATCAATGTGCTCGGTTCTTGAGTGTTGAACCGGGTTTTTAAAGATGCCAATTACACTCTAATTGTCCACAAATAGACTTATTATTCCTTGTGCAATTTCATAGTCCCTAAGCATTTGTTTCATCCAAAGAAGTTGAGTACATGCACTCTCAGCTACAATTTATTCAGCTTCTACAGTTGACAACGAAATAGAGTTTTGTTTCTTGCTATGCCAAGAAAAAAGATTGCTGCTAAACCCTCCACTAGTGCTTTTGTTGTCCTCTACATCACTAGCCTGATCCTTGCAATCTCAAGTGTGGTATCATATGGGTACCAAAGGCCAAAGTTTAATGTCCCATGGACATATCAGATAATCCTCTTGGTCGCTTTTAGATGTGACTCTTTTTGGTGATGCTTGATATCTAGCACATGCACCCACAATAAATGCAATGCCAGGTTAACTTGTAGTAAGATAGAGCAAGCTACCTATAATGCTTCTGTAGTATGTGGAGTCAACCTCTATTCCCCCTGAATCCTCAATGATCTTATCACTAGTGCTAATTGGAGTTTCAATAGGTTTGGACTCTTGTAATCCAAACTTAGACACAAGATCCTTGGCAAACTTAGTTTGGCTTAGGAAGATGCCTTGAGGAGTTTTCTTGACTTACAACCATAGGAAGAACTTTAGTTCTCCTTCTATACTCATATCAAATTCTAACTTCATTGTTTGAGCACAACAGTGTGTCATTTCCTCATAGGTTGAACAAAAAATGATGTCATCCACATAAATCTACACTATGAGTATGTTGCTCTCTTTTCTTTCGATAAAAAAGTGTCTTCTCAACACTCTTCCTATCAAAGTGGTTATCAAGAAGGAATTTTGTGAGTCTTTCATACCAGGCTCTAGGAGCTTGTTTAAGACCATAAAGTGCATTCTTAAATCTATAGACATAGTTGGGCAGTTGGAGATCTTTAAATCTCTTGGGTTGTTCTACAAACACTTTTTGAAGTAATCCATTTAAAAAGGTGTTCTTAACATCCATTTGATAGAGTTTGAACTTTAGGTAGCATGCAATGGATAGTAAGATCCTAATGGACTCAAGTCTGGCCACAGGAGCAAATGTCTCAAAATCAATGCCCTTAATCCGTGCACACCCCTTGGCAACTAGCCTAGCCTTGTTCCTAGTGATGGTACCATGCTCATCAAGCTTGTTTTTGAATATCCATTTTGTACTAATGATATTTTTGTCACTTGGTCTTTTCGTGAGGTCACAGACATCATTTCTTTTGAACTGATTAAGTTCCTCTTACATTGCATTGATCCAATCCGGATCTTCTAGAGTCTTTTTTACTTTCTTTGGTTCTATTTGTGAGGTACAGCAGAGATGACTGAGAATATTTTTTATTTATTTCCTAGTCTTTACTCCTTGGATCACCAATGATGTCTAAAGGTGATAAGCCATTAGTTAATCTCGAGTTCTTGGGAGTGATTTCCATCTCCCCTTCTTCTTTCTCAGATTCAAGATCCAAGGTAACTATCTCTCCTTCATGTGGGGATATACCTTCTTTTTCAATGTTCTTCTTAATGTGATCATCAATGACCATATTTATAGACTCTTCAATAGTCAATGCCCTTTTGTGGAAAACTCTGAAGGCTTTGCTCCTTGTAGAGTATCCTAGGAAAATTACCTCATCACTCTTGGAATCGAATTTTCTTAAGTTTTCCCTATCTCTTAGGACATAGCAGGTACTTCCAAACACCCTGAAATATTTTACACTTGGCTTCTTACCATTCTATATTTCATATGGTATTTTAATGGTGCCCGGTCTTATAAATACTTAGTTAGACACAGAGCACATGGTATTAATTACTTCAGCCCAAAATCTTTTGGCTAAGATCTTGTTTGCTAGCATGACATTGGCCTTAGCATGTAATGTCCTAATTTTTCTCTCTGCCACACCACTTTGCTGGGGTGTTTTAAGAGCTGAGAATTCATGCTTGATTCCCATTTCATCACATCACTTTGAGAACTTATAGTTCTCAAATTCACCTCCATAATCACTTCTAATTCTTTTGATAGTAAGCTCCTTCTCAGTTTGGATTTTCTTGCACATGAGAATGAATTCATCAAAAGCTTCTGACTTCTCTTTTAGGAAGGTTACCCATGTGAACCTTGAGAAGTCATCCACAACCATAAAAAATATTTGTTTCCTCCTAGACTCTCTATCTTAGTTAGTCTAGCTAGATCCATATGAAGTAACTCCAAGGGTCTTGAAGTCCCTATTTGAGTTAGCTTCTTGTGGGAGGTTTTGAACTGTTTTCCCATTTGGAAACCCTTACAAATGGGGTTGTCAACCTTGTCAAGACTAGTAGGTCTCTAACTAGGCTCTTCTTGCTTAGTTTGGCAAGATCCTTAAAATTTAGATGACCTATCCTTTGATTCTAGGGACTTATTTCTTCGGAGTGACAGATAAGGCATGTTCCAAAGTTATCCTTGGTTGGTTCAATGATATAACAATTATCACTTGTTCTCAACCCAATCATAAAGGTCTTCCTTCCTTCTTTATCCTTCATTTCGCATTTATCTTTTACGAAATGGACACCATAACCTTTCTCACAAATTTGACAAATGCTAATTAAATTGTGTTTGTGTTTGAGTCCTTCTACATATAAGACACTATTCAGTTTTGGAATTCTTGAAACCTTCACGGTGCCTTTTCCCACAATTCTTGCAGAGTTTCCATCACCGAATGTGATTCTCCCATCTTGTACATCAGTAAGATGAGTAAATAATGACTTGTCTCTAATCATATGTTTGGAATATCTACTATTAAGATACCATCTTGAGGTGTTTTCGGCTCTTAATGCCGTATGAATGACAAGACATTTGAGGTTATCATTTTTCACCCAAATCCTTTTGGTTTTGGATTGAGCTAGTTTGGACATCTTCTTCTTGTGTTCAAGGTTTTCATTTTCTACTTTTTGAAAGTAGTTCATCTTCCTAGCTCTTTTATCATTTTGGATTTTCTTTTAAACCTTTAAGTCATTTAACCTCTTTCTACAGTCTACTTTCATATGAACTTTAAGTTCATAGTAGTAGCATGTAATGGATGGTCTGCTAGAGGTGGAGGCATAAGTAGGGTCATATTAATTCTCTCTCTTTCTATCCTTATTGATAGAGTCTTTGTGTTAGAAAGAAGGATTTTGACTGTAACAATCACACCTTCTTCCATTTTTGTTCAACCTTCTTTTGATAGAGGTTGATTGGTTGTCATAGTGCATTTTTTATCTTGATGAGGATACATAATGTGTGTCCTTGGTATCTACCTTAGAGAATCATGTTTGCCCTTTTCCGAAGTTCCTTAGGCTCTGAGATGGAAGTTGTCCTAAAGAGATTTTCAGTTATTTTCCTTTGGAGGAATGGAAAGTCTTTCCAACATAAGTGTTGGACTGTTGTTGAGTAACTTGGGGTGAGGCATATGACTTCCCTTTAGCCTTAAAAAAGTGTTTTTAGATGGATGAGTAGTTGAGTCATTTGAGTTGTATCCTAGACCGCTCATGTCACCATGTTCTTTGCCCATTAAAATCATTTTCTCAAAATTTGCATTTCCTTGGGTAATTAGAATAAGTAATTTTCTCTTTTATTCCTCGAGCTCCCTTATTTGTTCAAGGATTTCACATGTCCTACTGGATAGCTCAGAACATGTGTCCCTTAGGTTCACTTTCTCACTCTTCAGTTTACTTGGGTCTTTCTCTAGTTTAAGTATTTTTAGATTTAAATTTTTGTTAGCTTCTTCCAACCTTTTCTTTTCAATTCTTCTATTGTCCTTTTCTAGGGTAGGGAACATCCTAGACTCTCTGAGTTTGGATTCTAATTTATTTAGTTTCTCACTCAATTCTCCATTTCTCTCATAAATAGTTCACTAGGTTCACAACTAGAGTTACTAGAAGACATGGTTTAAAGTTGAGAGATGGAGTCTTCTAAGGATATTGATTTATTAATCAACTACTTAATCTCTTTCTTTAACTTAATGTTCTCTTTTTCTAGCTTAACACTTTCCAAGAAGAGTTTGTCAAAGGCCCCTTGGATGTCCTCATCATCTACTTCATTGAAATCTCTCTCACTATCCCTCTCAGATTCAATGTTATTTATAAGTGAGTCCATGAGAGTGCTCTAGGCCATAAAGGCTTTAACGCCTTGATAAATATCATCATCACTTGATTGAGACTCATTTTTTGACTCATTTGAGTCATCGTCTTAGGTTATAGCCATGGCTTTTCTACTTGTCTTTAGTTTCTTTTGGTTGTTGGCACATTCTTTGGCATAATGACCCCGGCCCTTACACTCATAGCAAATAGGTTCATCACTACTGGTTTCCTTCTTTTTAGGAATTGGGTTAGACCTCTTAGACGACATCCTCTTGTAGTCCTTAGAATCTCTTCTAAATTTTTTTTTGAAATTCCAAACTACTTTGGCGAATTCCTCGTCGGATTCGTTTTCAGAGTAAGACTGCTCTTCAACCTTAAAAGCAATACCTTTCTTTTGGTATTTTGCTTGAAGGTCATTTCAAAGGTTTGGAGAGATCCCACTAGTTCTTTTATCACTATGGTATCTATGTCTTTGTTTTCCTCTATAATAGTTATTTTGGTTTTGAAACTTTCAGGAAATGACCTAATAATTTTCTTTACTACATCCTTTGGTTCTATAGGTTTCTCTGGTCCAGCCTTGTTGTTTACGATGTCTTGTAACTTAGTATAAAAGTCGATGAGTTGTTCATCTTCTTTCATTTTTAGTTCTTCGAACCTTGAAGTGAACATTTGTAGCTTAGATTTCTTTACTTCACTTATTCCCTCATGGGTTACTTCTATAACTTCCCAAGCATCCTTAGCCGTAGTGAGGTTACAAATGCGCCTAAATTCAATAAGACATACTACACAGAAAATGGCATTTAATGCCTTGTAGTTTGCAAGGTGTGCCTTGTGTTGTCCTTCTGTCCATTCCCCTTCAGGGTTAGTGGGTTTTGTCCACTTGGTTTGGATAGCCATCCATATAGATAAATCCATGAATGGGAGGAATGTGTTCATTCATATTTTCCAATATGGATAATTTGACCCATCGAAAAATGGTGATTTTGTGGTAGAGTATAACTCTTCCATATTGGTCCTTTTAGGATTCCATTAGGTGAGTAAGATCTTTAACTCGGGTTGTTAAGCCCGACAAGAGCAACCTTTGATGACAATTGAAATTCAATCCTAGAGGGTGGGTGAGGATTAATTGCAATTTCTTTAATCTTTCTTAGTTTTCTTCAACTAACTTTACTTTCCTATTTATTATGATTCCCAATTACCATATGTAGGATTGACCGATTAACTTATCCTTTCAAATATAGTTTAATTAACGCATAACCTAATTAATACACAAAGATATTCACAGGTGTAATGATTACAATAAGCACAAAATAAAGAGATCACAAACAACCACGAGACTCAATATTTATAATGGTTCGTCACTAAGGCCTACGTCCACTCCTAAAGCTCAATCCTGAGCTTTCTGTAATTTTATTAAGATTAAAGTACAGACAATCTATATAAAAATTCACACAAAAACCTTTTACTTGTCGTGCAAGCACTAACCTACACTCTATGTCTCCAAAGAGTGTAATGCACCTTCCGATGTCTCCGGCGGAAGGGACTTAAATAGTAATCAATATGATAAATACAATTTTACCTCATATAGGTTGATGTTGCAAGATGTATCAGTTGTGGATGCTCCTACTATGAATTGATGTTCCTTTTCTTCCACAGATTTGAATGCAGCAGAGATTGCTCCTTGATACCTTATGAATCACCGGTTTCCTTTCAACAGATAACCAAGATTGTCTCCCCTTTTGATATTGGATGTAGGAATAGTAGAAGGAGATCACACACAGTGATTTTCAGCCGTACAAGGCCTTTCACACAATCAAAATCTAGGCTTTATGGCTTTCAGACTAGCAACACTTTTAGATAATGATTTTCTTTTTGCGTTGATGTCTCTCACTCAACTTAGGGTATTATTACCCTTATATAGAGCTAAGCCTAGTCTTAGTCTACAAGATTAGAACTTTTTCTAACGAACAAGTTTTGGGACTTCTCGGATTGAAATCTCTAAAAATAAGAATTTTTTTTTTTTGAGATTCACGGGCATGATCAATCACACATTTTTCGTGATCGATCACGAATGTGTGATCAATCAGGTTGTGGAATCATAACTCTCAGGAGTTTTTAATTTGGCCTAAAATCCTGTTCATGATCAATCACAAGATTAGTGATCAATCCGGCCGTGATCGATCACCAATCTTGTGGTAATTCAGGGGACCAATTTTCTGATTTTTTCTTATCTTGAGTTGGTTCATCTTCCCAATGTTTTGGTTACAACAACAAGTGTCCTAAGGTCCACTCCATAACTTCACACTTCTCTCTTAATGATTTTTATATGTTTGATGTTATTGTGCATGGTGTGGGTATGTCCTGAGAATGTCTTTGGTCATTAGCATCACTTGAGTTTTTGTCTTTTCCATTCCTTATCTTTGACATCTTTGCCAAGGGTCTTCTTCTTAATTCTTGGTCTTGTTCCTCACATCCTTTAACTTGTCATTGTCTTGGTCTATAGGTCTTAGTCCTTCATTGTTTTCTTCCTTGTGGGCTTGGGACTTTTTATCAAACTTTGACATAATACATTACAACTCATCTATTTTGTCCATGGGATTGACAATACATTTCTTAACAATCTCCCCCTTTGTCAATTCCATGGCAAACCTTTTAGTACCCTTTTATATAAATGACCAAGCTTCCATAGGAATAAGATAGATACAAGACCAATATTACATACAGACTCATGTAAGTAAACTAAAAATTGAACTACACTTGAATGCCCATTAGCTAAAGATCTCATTTCACTTTTAGTACCTGAAAATCTACACACATTCACAATACACATACCTTCTTCAAGCATAGTGAGTCTAGAAACCAGAATTGTAAAAATGGTATGATGAGTGAATAGGGAAAAGTAAAATAATGTGAAATACAATGTCTAGGTTCCTCTTTGCATTTCAATTATTATCTGTTGCAAATCTAGGTAAATGCTAATTTTTAGTTTTACTCCCCCTTTTTTCCATGTAATTGCAAAGAGACAGTGGTGAACATATGACATAAAAAAGATAGGCCATATCATTGAATCATAAAAGATTTTCAACTAGTACAAATCAAAAGATTAGACCAAAATCTAAACCATAGTCACAAACAAAATATACAATCCAAAAAGAAACAAAAAAACACCAGTCAATTGAAGACATATGTCACTGATCATACTCTACATCTTCTTCTCAAGACTCTTGTCATCATTCCACATCCTCCTCATCCTCATCTTCATCTTCTCCCTTGTTTTCCTCCTCCTCATCTTCCAAGTCCTCCTCATTGAGGTGCTCCACACACCTAAGCTTGTCCTCAAACTCATCCTCACTAAGGGATATAAGTGAGATGCGGTCCTCTGGAGTGGCGAGAGATAAGTGAGTCACTATTGCCTTCTAGTTCTTCAGACTCTTCTTTACTTTGATCAGTATATTTTGTAGAAGGTTGATCATCCTTTTCTTTGCAGAGGCAGAGGTGGAGCGAGCTGAAGGAGCACGGAAGGCAGTGCCAGCAGTCTGATCCCCTATAGTGTCCAAAATGTGCATCATTTGGAATGTGCTTAATCCAATAGGAGGAGTCCAACAGGCACGAACACTGGACTGTAAAAGCACCTTCTGTCCCTTCAGGATCTAAGATATGAGGACAGGAAAAGGTAGACTACCTGTGGGATGATCAACAGCTGTGGCCCTAAAGAAGACATACCAGATGATGGAGGGAAGATCAATAAGCTTTCCTTCTAGAATGGAGTCAGTCAGGTAAGCCATATTGAAGGTGAGACCACTCCAATGTGTTGTCGGAAGAAGGATGTAGGTGAAGACACATAACAGAAGATGCATAATTGGCTTGCAGTGATTCTTAGCAAGCTTGGTGGTCCATCTAATGGTCCTCCCGCATAGACGCATTGTCATCACTACCTTGTCCTCTTTGGACATGTGCAGAGGAAGGAAAGGGGATCGCATTTGGGATCCTTGGAATCCCTAAAAAGGTTGCAATGAAATCAGGATTGATGGCAATTGGGATCTTATAAATGGAGGAATAGAAAGAACAAGCCTGAAAAT
Organism: Platanus orientalis; assembly: GCA_025762735.1. NCBI lineage: Eukaryota > Viridiplantae > Streptophyta > Magnoliopsida > Proteales > Platanaceae > Platanus > Platanus orientalis. The sequence goes on along the minus strand of JAOXJP010135519.1, from coordinate 3,378 downwards.
TCTCATTGAATATATTCGAGTAGAAGACTCTTACCGCTTCATCATGGACGAGTCCCTTGATTGAAAACAATGGCAACCACCCGTGAGCATTGGTATGCTCATAAAGTTGGATGGTTCGAAGAGCATCAAGAGCCACAGTCCTCTCGATCACTATGCCTCTTGTAGAGAATGTGGTCTCATATCGAGCCTGACTCAACTCATTCCTAAAACATGATTATGAACCACCTTACGACTTCGACCTCTTAGGTGGTGGTCCTTGAGAACTTGCAGGTTCCTTTCCTTTGAAACCCCCATGTTTGGAGCCCAACGCTTCCTTGGAAGCAATCTTTTTCCTGATAGTCTTGTAGCAAGGCATGATGACGGATCAACGAGGGAATGATGGATGGAGGCTAGGGTTAGGGTTTCTAAGAGAGGAGGGGAATTTAGGGGTCTTAGAGAATGAGGAATGAACGGTTCTTGGGGATTTTATAACCTTGAAACTGTCTCTCACAAATTCAGAGCCATTAAATTCATAACCCTGATTGATCACGTATTTTTCGTGATCAATCACCAATCTCGTGATTGATTAGGGATCACTTTCCCTGGTCCTTCATAGATCCTCTCCTCCTTTGTTGTTTGCCTATGTGGCTACCTCATATGCCCCATTTTTCCCATTTTTTGATTACTTTATAAAATGCATTATCCAATAGCACTTCGGAGGTATTCAAATCGACAAGAATCAAGTGGTTTTGTTAAGATGTCCGCCAGCTGATCCTCAGTTTTTATATAGGACAGCAACACAGTCTTGTCCTTCACCAATTCCCTAATGAAATGATGTTAGATATCAATGTGCTTGGTTTTTGAGTGTTGAACCGGGTTCTTAGAGATGTCAATTGCACTCTGATCATCCACAAATAAGCTCATTGTGCCTTGTGCAATTTCATAGTCCCTAAGCATTTGCTTCATCCAAAGAAGTTGAGTACATACACTCCCAGCTGTAATGTATTTAGCTTCTATGGTTGACAATAAAATAGGGTTTTGTTTCTTGTTGTGCCAAGAGACAAAACTATTGCCAATATAAAAACATCTTCCACTAGTGCTTTTACGGTCCTCTACATCACCAGCCCAGTCCGCATCAGAGTATCCTACAATCTTAAGTGTGGTATCAAATGGGTACCAAAGGCCAAAATCCAATGTCTCATGGATATATTGGATAATCCTCTTAGCCACTTTAAGATGCGACTCTTTTGGTGCTACTTGATATCTAGCACATGCACCCACACTAAATGAAATATCTAGTCGAGTTGTCATAACATAGAGCAAGCCACCTATAATGCTCATGTAGTAGGTGGAGTCAACCTCTGCTCCCCCTAAGTCCTTAGTGATCTTATCACTAGTGCTGATTGGAGTTTCAATAGGTTTGGACTCTTGTAATCCAAACTTAGACACAAGATCCTTAGAACATTTTGCTTGGCTTAGGAAGATGCCATGAGGAGTTTGCTTGACTTGAAACCCTAGGAAGAACTTTAGTTATCTTTCTATGCTCATTTCAAATTCGGACTTCATTGTTTGAGCAAAACCATGTGTCATTTCCTCACAGGTTAAGCTAAAAATGATGTCATTCACATAAATCTACACTATGAGTATGTTGCCCTCTTTTCTCTTGATAAAAAGTGTCTTATCAACACTCCCACTATCAAAGTGGTTATCAAGAAGGAATTTTGTGAGTCTTTCATACCAGGCTCCAGGAGCTTATTTAAGACCATAAAGTGTCTTCTTGAGTCTGCAGACATAATGGCAGTTGGGGATCTTCAAATCCCTCGGGGTATTCTACAAACACTTCTTGAAGTAATCCATTTAAAAGGTACTCTTAACATCCATTTGATAGAGTTTGAATTTTAGGTAGCATGCAATGGATAATATGATCCTTATGGACTCAAGTCTGACTGTGGGGGGAAATGTTTCCTCAAAATCAATGCCCTCAATTTGTGCATACTCCTTGGCAACTAGTCTAGCCTTGTTCCTAGTGATGATGCCATGCTCATCAAGTTTGTTTTTGAATATCCATTTTATGCCAATGACACTCTTGTTACTTGGTATTTCTGTGAGATACCACACATCATTTCTCTTGAATTGATTTAGTTCCTCTTGCATTGCATTAATCGAATCTAGATCCTCTAGAGCCTCTTTTATTCTCTTTAGTTCTATTTTGGAGGTAAAACAAAGATGACTAAGAATATTTTCTATTTCTTTCCTAGTCTTGACTCCTTGCCTTAGATCACCAATGATGTCAGAAGGTGATAAGTCATTAGTTAATCTCGAGTTCTTAGGGGTGAATTCTATCTCCCCATCTTCTTTCTCAGATTCAAGATCCAAGGTAACTAGCTCTCCTTCCTATGAGGATATACCTTCTCTCTCAACATTCTTCTTTATGTGATCATCAATGACCACATTTATGGATTCTTCAATGGTGAAAGTCCTTTTGTTGAAAACTTTGAAGGCTTTGCTCCTTGTAGAATATCCTAGAAAAATTGCCTCATCACTTTTAGAATAAAATTTTTCTAAGTTTTTCCTATCTCTTAGGACATAGCATGTACTCCCAAATACTCTGAAATATTTTACACTCAGCTTTTTACCATTCCATATTTCATATGGTGTTTTAGTGGTGCCCGGTCTTAGAAATACTCTGTTAAATATATAGCATGCAGTATTGATTGCTTTAGCCTAAAATCTTATGGCTAAGCTTTTGTTTGCTAGCATGACATTGGCCATATCATGTAATGTCCTATTTTTCCACTCTGTCATCCCATTTTGTTGGAGTGTTTTGGGGGATGAGAATTCATGTTTGATTCTTATTTCATCACACCACTTTGAGAGCTTATGGTTCTCAAATTCACCTCCATGATCACTTCTAATCCTTTTGATGGTATAAGCTCCTTCTCAGTTTTGCATTTTCTTGCACATTAGAATGAATTCATCAAAAGCTTCTGACTTCTCTCTTAAGAAGGCTACCCATTTAAACCTTGTGAAGTCATCTATAACTACGGAAAAATCTCTTTCCTCCTAAACTCTCTGTTCTAGTTGATCCAGCTAGGTCCATATAAAATAACTCCAAGGGTCTTAAAGTCCCTATTTGAGTTAGCTTCTTGTGGGAGGTTTTGGATTATTTTTTCATTTGGCAACTCTTACAAGTGGGGTTGTCAACCTTGTCAAGACTAAGTAGATGTCTAGCTATGCTCTTCCTGCTAAGTTGGAAAAAATCTTTAAAATTTAGGTGACCTAACCTTTGATTCCATAGAGTTTTATATTTGGAGTGAGAGATAAGGCATGTTCGAAAGTTATCTTTGGTTGGTTCAATGATATAGCAGTTATCACTTATTCTTAAACCAATCACAAAGG
>JAOXJP010135508.1:0-13486 GCA_025762735.1 Platanus orientalis | reverse complement strand
TGCAGCACCCCCTCCTCGTCCTCTCCCGCGCCCTCCCTCTCCCACACTCCCCTCTCTCTCCTTCCCTCTCCCGCACTCCCCTCTCTCTTTCTCCCTCTTCCTCTTTCTCTCTCTCTCCCTCTCTCTCTCTTCTTCTTCTTCTTTGTTCTCCCCGGCGACTGTTTGGGCTCACAGGTTGCCGGGGGAGAAAAAAAAAAAAAAAGAAGAGGGAGGGAGAGGTGAATGGATAAAAAATGCTCACCTTAACGAATGCTAACCACTGCTCCTTGTCAAGCAGCGGGCACATCAGCACTGAAAAGTGATGTGTCTGCCCCTGACAAGGAGCAGTGATGAGCGTTTGTTAAGGGAAGCGTTCATAAACCGATCCCGAGGGAGGGAGGGAGGGAGGGAGAGAGAAAGAGGAAGAGGGAGAAAGAGAAAGGGGAGTGCAGGAGAGGGAGGGAGAGAGAGAGGAGGAGGAGGCACTGCAACCGCCGGAGTGGTCATCGGAGGTGTGGGAGAGAGGGGTTAGGGGAGGGGTATAAAAGGAAAAACAAACAATTTTATTTTTAAGGCTATGCTTGGTTGCTAGTAGAATGAAAGAAAGTGAAGTTAATTGTATGAAAATGAGTAAAGTGAACAAGTAGAGTGAAATTGTATTTTCCAACAATTGTTTGGTTGATTTAGAATATGGTAAGAAAACATAACAAAATATTGGTTATTTTCAAGATGTGCAGTGTATTTCGTTCTGAAATCCAATTGGTTGGATTTTGATAAAAGAAATCAAGGTATTAAGAAAATCTTAAATGGAAAGCTAATATTTTAATGAGCATTTTCCTATTTCAACCAAACGGCCACTCCATTTGTATTTTGAAGATCCGTAGTGTTTTACTTTACTTTCCATTACTTAATTAGCAACCAAGCAGAGCCTAAGTGAGGTGGACTTAGAAAAAAGTGTGGTGGCAATAAAAGCTCCCAGTTTTTAGTCAGGTGGGCCCATGCCTCACATGTAACCCAGCACAAAGTATGTATGGCCAGAGCAGCCTGATATTTCTAACCCAAAATACTGGACTGGCTGGGCTTGACATGGCCAAAGTCCTTTATATGTTGCGGTCAATCTGGCCTAGTCCGTCGAAATTGCCACCCTTTGGCTATATGTCTTGCCCAAACCTTCGTGTTAGTCAGGGTCCAAAAGGCCTTCATGCTGGCCTAGCTAACCCGCAGTCCTTATTAATACTAAGAATTAGAGTACAAATAATAATAAAAAAAATTTTTAAAAATGTTAGAACTTAGTTTACACAAATTCGACTTGTGGCTTGGTTAGAACCAGCGGAAGCCTTTCAAAACAATTTACCTATTTTGCTCCAGGCTATGGCCAAACCAACACTAAATGGTAGTCCAAATAGTATTATAAGTAGGAGATACATTTGCTGGATGGGCCGTATGGCAAATGGATTTGGATAGGGTAGAAAATTTTACATGTGGCAGCTTAGGTGTCAGCCTTAAAGGGTTCCACCTGTTTGGCACATCAACTTCTCTGCAAGTTGCAAGTTATGATCCAATAGCCACCTGCCATGTGGCTAGAAAGTGCTAATCCCGAGTATTTTTATGTTCTTAAAATTGGACACAGCTGAGATTACTAGGAGAATAATACAAATGTAAAATGCAATAGGTGCTGTTGGATATATTTACCAAAATACCACTAGATGCTGTTTCACATTTTGTGATTGGGTGCAGGTGCCCATACTACCATCCATACCATAACGAGATACCCAACCAGGTGCCCACGCATACTTACATTCTGCATTCGATCTCTTGACTTTTACAGGAGAGGATGATGCCTCGACCACCCAAGCATGATGCCTCAAAAAACTGGGATCAGTTTATGAACGCTTCCCTTAACAAATGCTCATCACTGCTCCTTGTCAGGGGTGGACACATCAGCATTGAAAAGTGATTTTCACTTTTTTGAGGGGTGTATAGTCACTTTTCGGTGCTGATGTGCCCGCCACCTGACAAGGAGTAGTGATTAGCATTCGTTAAGGTGAGCAGTTTTTATCCGTTCACATTTCCCAAGGATTTTGGTACTAAACTTCTATATTCAACTAATAGCTTATATTCAACAAACAAGGTTTTATTCACAAAACGGTATAGAAAATAACATGAGAGTAGTCTATTTTGAGGGCATTCTCTAAGCCAACGAAGGGGAGAATAGACCCAGAAATTAAACCCACCATATTTGGCTAATGAATAGACAACTCCATTGCCTACGGGATTCACATGGACACCATTGTAGCCATCTCTAGTCTTGACTTGAAATATATCACGCTAAGGGTATGCTCGTAAATACCAGGGTTAAAGAAGGATATTATGATAAATACACAGTAGATAAATAAAGTAGCATGTATATTTACTAAAATATCCTCCAATTATGGTGCCAATATCATCAATCCAACAAACAATTGGATACCCAACTAAGGCTACTTTAGTAAATATATAGATACTTATCTACCGTGTATTTACTTTAGCATCCTCGCCGAGACACACTATGTTTTGCCAGAGTTCACGGGTTGATTGGTACTGCCCGGATATCTGTCGGTGGAAAGGCAAGAAAAAACCAAAATAAAAAATAAAAAATAATAATATGAAAAAAAGGTATTAAGCCGATGTTGTTTGTTTTTGTCGACCAAAAATCAATGCCGTAAATATCGGGTCTCGGTGGACGGCCTTCACTCGCCGCGGTCAGGCAAATAGCGTGGTCCCCGACCTGGCCCCACCTCAGCTGTCCACCTCTCACGTGATTTTGGAACCTGAAATTCTAACTACGGCAACGATTTTCTGTCGTCTTACTTTTTTGGTGGTTGGCGGCCTCCCTAGCCGAGTGAGACGTACTACTCAAAACCTATGACTGCTGTTTAGATTTTTCACCTATTTGTAGGGCATGTAGTCGGTGAGGCTTTTCTACGCCGGGCGTGTGCAAACGCCAAGGTCAACGGGCGGCCACATCAGTGTCCAAAGTGTTTTCACACTCCCTCAAAAAGTGAAAATCACTTTTCGGCGCTGATGTTTTCACCCCCTTGACCATCGGCAGATGCGGCACAGGTTAGGGGTCGGCGTATAAAATCCTCACCGATTTCCAACACCGAGTTCTGTATTTGGTGTATTTGGTTCATTAAGAATTTAAGATTGTGATTAGTAACACTCTAAAAGAGTGATTTTTAGATACTTAACTGTACAAAATAATAATTAAAAGAGTAAAAAATATTGTTTGGTAAACATTAGATTTTATCCATTTATTTCAATTCCAAAATTCGTTGTTGAATCACTTTTTTGGGAGCTACAAGCTGTGTATGGTAATAATCGATGAATTTAGATTCGACCAATGATGTTTTCACTGGAGTTTTACTATCTATATAGAGAGAGATCTTGATAATGATGATGAAATAGACCAAAAAAAAAGAATCAAGAATTGGAATTGAAAAAACTACTTTTTTCTAGTTTATAAGAAGTGACTCCAAAACAGATCTTGGAGTGGAATCCATGGAGAGAATCTGAAGTTAAAATTACATTTTTGATAGAATTACTCTTTCGGAAATAAGAATTCAAGAATCATTCTTTTGGAGTTTTACTAAATTCAGCCATACTTTCCCCTTGATTCTTCATTATCATCTTCATCAACTTTTTGTATTTCTTATTTTTCCTGCTGAACCAAACGCTTGTTCTGACTTTGATATTAATTTTAGAGGATTTCCAGAGAATACAGTTTTGGTAGAATCCTAAATCATGATTTTAAAGCTGAATACTAGGAACATTTCACATGTGATTGTGTTGCTGCCTACCACTTTCGCAGTGTGGAGCCACCAAAAATGTGGCAACGGGCCCAAGTGAGTGTAACATAAAAACACGTTGTGCCTAACAAATCTGATTAGTTATGTTAGTGGAATAACCAGAAGCGCAAAGGGACCACCATGTCCTGAATGGTTCAATTCATGCTCCAAAAAAGCCAACATTCTCAAAAGAAAAATTCTCCCATTGCAAAGTAGTAATTTAAAATGTGTTATAAAATCCCTGCGTTCAATTTGGTTGTGTTTGCCCATGCCCGCCGAAATAGATAAATTTCTATCTCATACGCTTGACTTCTTGATTGTTTCAGTCATTGTCTGTCGACTTTTGAATCCTCACAAGGCAAAATTAGGTAATAAGAGTTTTGTTACTAGTCTTTTTCACCGTCTCGGATTTGGTAGGACCAACTAAAGTAACCTTAAGTTAGGACTGACATCAGGAGCCAACACATCAGCATTGACAAATTGACCTACACCTTTTGGGGATGCTTTTCACTTTTTGGTGTTGATATGTCAACCATTGATGTCAGTCTTATCTTAGGGTGATTTTAGTCGATCCTACCAAATCCTCAAGGCATTTTAACTTTTTGGGAAGTTTGAGGTTGGCAGAAGTCGGATTCAAGTTTTCTAGGTGAACCGCAAAGGGGTGACCTTTCACTGAAGTCGAATCTTTGAGGACCACAGAAAATCATTTTGTAGTGCCACATTTGCAAGCCACACTGTATACGCGTGCCACAAAATGTGGACTTAAAAAAGAGAACTTTTCACTTGTTAACATTGTTTACTCCTCTTAATTACTTCCGTTGAATTCGTTGGAGGTTATTTTATTTAGAAGTTTCTTGTAGAAAATGACCTTAAATAGGGTGAGATAGTGGGAAAAAGATGCATATAGCCAACCCCAAATAATTGAAATAAGGTTGTGATTGTTTTTACTGGAGAAGTCCTAAGGCTTTTCTATTATTTTTACTGTTTCATAACCTAATCTTTCTGTCAATATACTTGATGGAGAATGGTGGATAGGCCGAGCAGGTAGGGCCTAGGAGGTGGACTCAGATCCTCTGCGCTGAGGATACTGTGCACTCCCCCCTTTGTGTCTCGGGTCAGGGTGGTGCACAGTTTCTTCGGCACAGAGGATATGAGTCCCTAGGAGGGACCTTTTGCCTCCCGACAGAAGGGATGATGGCAAGGGACAAGGAAAACTTTTAGGGATGTCCCAAACGTGGTCTATTGGTATATCTCATGAATAATAATAAAATTATTAAGTCCACACGTGCCTTGGTGACTGTCCGTGTATCGTTGTATGCATGCTTCTTCCATGAATTATTCACATTAACGCGTGCTAAGTGGGGTTTTGCATGCACACATGTGATGGCCATAATCTTCCAGTACACCTGCCTAGTTGTTTCCAATGTATATAGAGCCGGCTTAGCTTCTGTGTGCACAAAATCAATGCACAATACGTGTGTAAGGGCCTGGCAAAACTTGCATCAGCACTGAAAAATGATTTACACTTTTTGAGACATGTGCTTATTACTTTTTGGTGCTGATGCAAGCACTCCCAAATCCCTGCACAATTATTGTGCAAGAATTTTGTGTACACAAAAGCCGAGGGGGTATAGAGCAGGCATTCAAGAGCATGTGCTAGTTTAGTGTGGCATAGTTGACATTCTGCCAAAAAAATATATCCAAGATGTTTTGATTTGAAATTACAAGAACTCCATTTTTACGGTTGCGGACTTAGTGTTCCCTTTTAACGAACGCTTAAGGTCTGCCCACATACAGGGTTGGAAACTTAGTATCTAAAAAGTGATATACACTTTTTGGGGGTGTGATTTTCACTTTTTAATGTTATATCTATATCTGCCCCTTCATTCAGATGGACCTGCCTCTGTTAAGGGGCCCACCAATTCCTGGGGTCATTTGTGGGGTCGACCCATCCCTTCAATTGGTTGACATTCTGCGTTAAAATCGCAATTTGAAGACCCATTAGTGTTGGAGCTGATTGATTTTCAAATAAGAGACAGTAGAAGAGCTAGGGTGGTCAAAAAGTTAAATAGAAAAAGCTTTTTTCCGACATCAAAGAAGCTCCTACCGACATTTGGGTTTATTTCTTATTAAAGTTAGTGTGTGAGAAATGGAAATGCTAGCATCCAACACCAACCAAAACTCTAAAATCCAACATATGACCGTCCAAGGAGTCGTCATTCCCAAAAAAACGCATTCACACTTTTCCTTATAAGCCACCATGGATCCACGCGTATGTAATACTGTTCGAGAGGATTCACATCTTCTGCAGTAAGTTGAAATACATTAACATGCAACGAGTATCTATAGTGCTACATTTGAAAACTCTGTTTTGAAGCAAATGTTTGTAACCATATGTGACGTGCACCACAGACTGTCATATGATGTGTTTTGTATTTGATGCCTCCTCTTGGACACCTACTTTTTTGATACTTTAATCTTATATACCTCATGTCAGCCTGTGGTGTGGTCACATCAAATTTGGTTACAGCCATCACGTTTTGAAAACCATTTTATGGCAATGTATTTTAACTTTGGAGGATTCGGACTTGTTCAAGAGTCACACAGTAGTCCTCCATAATCCCCTCATCCCCAAATTATTATCAATTACTTTATTTGGATTAAAACTAACTTTGATGGTTCTTTTGCTAATAACTATGAGAATGTAGTTATAGGTGCAGTAGTTAATAAGGTATTTTTTTAGGGCTCTGATTATGTGCAAATGAATTTTGTGAGAACTGTGAAACGGTGCCGGTGGGGCTGACGCATCAGCACCAAAAATTGATTTACACTTTTTGGGGGGGGTGTTTATCACTTTTTGGCACTGATGTGTCTGCACCCTGGTGCTGTTTTCACGGTTCTCATGAAATTCATTTTCACCTAATTTTTTCCATTTTTTATAGCCAGTGTTGAGTGTTGGGTCAAACTCATGGACTCATATCCTCTGCGCCAAGGATACTGTGTCCCTCCATGAGTCGAGACACAAGGAGGGTGGGGCCATACACTCTTTGCAGCCCCCCCCCCCTTGTGTCTCAGCTCAGGGTGGCGCACAATATCCTCAGCGTAGAGGATATGAGTCCCAAACTCATAGCCATGGTAGTAGAATGCCCAGCAGTTCGGATTCGGTATGCATGAAGTTCATTCTGATGGGTGCAAACGGCACCATGGGGCTAACAAATCAGCGTCAAAAAGTGATATACAGTTTTTGGGGGGTGCTTATCACTTTTCGACACTGATGTGTCCATCCCCTGGTGCCATTTGCACGCATCAGAATAAATTTTATGTGTACCTAATCCTGAGCGAATGCCCAGTGGCTGGGAAAAAAATAGGTGAGAATGAATTTCAGGAGAACCATGAAAACGGCACCAGAGTGCAGACACATCAGCACCAAAAAGTGATAAGCACCCCCCAAAAAGTATAAATCACTTTTCGGTGCTGATGCGTCAGCTCCACGGGCACTGTTTTCACGGTTCTCACGAAATTCATTTGCACATAATCCAAGCCCCCAGTGGCTCTGCTAGGCCAACCCGGATTTCCTCTTGTGGAAAAGTGTCCGGCAACCCTCTTGTGCCATGTAGCACACAACTCTTAACACAAGAGGGTAGTTAGGTGATTTTTCACAAGAGGAAATCCGTTTTAATGCAAGGCCCACATTTAGCTTTTTACACTAAAAGTTGAACATTTCATTTTGGAATGTGATACCTTAAACATTATTCTTTATCTGAATTCTTGCTCATCTAAATGGCCTTGGAAAATAGGTAACTCTCTATGACATTAAAGTTCTTTGTTTAAATATTGATGAAGTTAAATTCTACCATTAAAATAGATTGACAAATGGAATGAGTGGTGTTCTAATCAAATTCTCGCATCCCTAAACCTGGGTTACATAGTCTTCCTTGGTGGCTATTAGGGTCCTAGAAAAGAATGTTTCCGAGCGCATTGACAAAGCAGCAATTAACAATCTATGGAGAGTTCAATTTCTTCGTGCTTCCCTTCAGGTCTTTCATATCTCTGGTTCAGACCATTTTCTTATTTTGCTCAAACTCTCCCCACCTTTTGGCCAGTTCTCTCCAAAACCTTTCCGTTTTGAATGGTTTTGAACTAATTATGAGCAACGTACGAAAATTATTGAACAAGTGTGGCAATCCCCATCTAGCACTTTGGCTCAAAAGCCCCACAATCTTATCTGACTTCTAAAATTTTGGAGCAGTCATACTCTAGGTGAGAATCGTCAAAAGATTGAGAGGTTGAAACATTAGATTACCTCTCTTCTCCAGAATTCCAAGCTTACCACTCAAAACCCAGCTTTAACTCTACTCAACCAATAGCTGGATATTCTACTTTGAGATGAGGAAATTCGTTGGGCCCAGAAATCTCGACTGGATTAGTTACAATTTGGGGATAAGAACACAATTTTTTTCATGTATCGACACTTATCCTGCGTCAGAAAAATAAAATTGATCGTCTTAAAGATCTGGATGATAATTAAACTTGCTCGGAAGCTCACAATGAAGAGGTCTTAAGGACTTATTTTTCTAAATTATTCACTACAACAAATCTCATTCACTCATCCATTAGTGCTTTCATGGACCATATACATCACCGATTAACAGAGGAAGATTTCAAGTGTCTTGATAATCCATTTTCTTATGAAGAGATCCGTATGACTGCCATGAATCTTAGCTCTCTAAAAGCCTCGGGTCTAAATGGTTTTCAAGCTAGATTTTATCAGAAGTACTAGAACAGAGTGGGTTAAGATGTAGTGAATTTTGTTCAAGATTTTTTGTTGGGCAAGGAACAGTTAACAAGTCTGAACACCATGTTTATTGCTCTCATCCCAAAAGTCAAGTCTCTCATGAAACCAAGTCAGTTTCATCCGATCAGCCTTTGTAATATGATATACAAGATCATTACAAAAACTCTTACCAATCGCATGAAGGTGGTTCTGGATCATTTGATCTCTCCAAACCAATGTGCGTTTCTCAAATGCCGGCTTATCTATGATAATATAATATTAAGTCATGGAATTTTTTATCATATGCGCATTCATAAAAGTAAGGAGCACTAGATGACCATTAAGTTTGATATGAGTAAGGCTTATGACCGGGTGGAATGAAACTTTTTTATCAATTCAAATCCTCCTCAATGGTTCCCCAAGAAAACCTTTTTGTTCGGCTCATGGTCTTAGGCAAGGAGATCTCCTTTCTCCGTGCCTTTTTCTCCTCACTCTTGAAGGTTTGTCTGACATGCTTCATTTTGTTGCCCACAATGGTCCTCTCCAAGGAATTAAAATTTGCCAAAACTGTCTACTGATATCACATTTTCTCTTTGCAGATGATTGTCTATGTTCTCCAAAATCACCATTTCGACTGCCAACAACATTCTTCAGTGTATTAATCTTTTACAACAAACCCCGGGTTAGCAGATTAATTATGATAAATCAGAAGTTTTCTTTTGTCGTCAAACTCCTATGGATGTGTGGACCAACATAGGCCGACTTTTAAAGATATCACTTTCGTCCTGCCCAAGTACATACTTTGGTCTACCTTCAACTATTGGCATAAAGAAAAATGAGCTTTTTTACTTACATCACAGATCGGGTGGCTCACAAATTACAAGGTTGGAAACAACAACTTTTATCACATGGAGGTAAGGAAATTCTTATCAAAACCACCACATCGTCTATGCTAGTCTATTTATGTCATATTTTCTTCTACCTCTATCTATAAGCTCCCAAATAGATTAAAAAAAAAAAAAAAAACAATGGTATTTCTGATGGGCCCAGAAAATGATGAACGGTGCATCCATTAGATTCGGTGAGCAAATTTAAGGACACAAAAAATGACTAGGGGGATGGGTTTCTAGGACTTAAAAGCCTCCAATATGGCCCTTCTAGCAAAGCAAGGTTGGAGACTTATTCAACATCTAGATCTTTTGTGTGTCCAGATATTGAAAGTCATTTATTACCCAAAGACTCATTTTCTTCGTAATCCTATTCGTCGATCGGGCTCCTGGAGTTGCCAAAGTATCCTAAAATGAAGGCAACTACTGCAAAAACATTGTATTTGGGTTATTGGTAATGAAGCCTCTATGAAAATTTAGAATGATGTATGGATTCAATCTTTAGCTTTGGGGCGCTCCAGTTCTCCAAATCCATACATTCCTTCTCTTTTTCTGGTTTCCTTATTAATTGATCCCTCTACTCATATATGGTGTCTGGATAGGATTGCTCCTTTTATCACTCCCTCTGAGTTGACAGCTATTAATGAAATTCACATTTCGTCCCATTTCTAGGACGATCACATAGTGTGGAAGCCAGATAAAATGGACAATTCTTAGTCAAGTCAGGTTATGCCTTGCTAGTATCCACGCATACTGCCCATTCACCCCCACCTCATACTATTGTATGGAAATCAATCTAGAAATCCTCCATTCCAAATAAAATCAAAGTTTTCCTTTGGAGAGCTTGTCATGAAGCATTACCGGTGCCGAAAAACCTTCATTTGAGAATGCAAAACATCTCCCCTTTGTGCCCACGTTGCCAATATCCAAAAGAATCAACTCTACACTGTTGTATCCAATGCCTTTTTGCCACAAAAGTTTGGTATTGTTTCAATCTTCCTCCATCGTTACTTCATTCATCCCATAACTCTTTTATTGAATGGTTCATGATCGTTATCGCCTTTAAAAGTACTTCTACAGAGGTTTCAAATAACCTCTTTATCAAAGCCTTTCTAGGTTGTTGACTGATATGGTGTACCCGCAATGATGTATACTTCAATGCAAGGGTTGTTGATTCTTCTTTTATGGTTTATCGATTTTATACATCTATCAAGGATATGCAAAACTGTATCATCTATCGTCCCTCATTGTCCTAAAAAATCTTCCCCTATAAGCAGAAAATGAACTGAACCCCTCCACCAGGTGTAATTAAAGTCAATACCGTTACAACTTGTCCAAAATTAGGAGGCCAAAACTTAGTAGCGACAATCGCTCATGATGATGCAGGTGTAAATCTTGGTTCGGTGACAGCTTAGATTGATGCAATTCCGGTCTTAACGGCAGAGATCCTTGCTATCATGTGGGGGTTAAAGCTAGCCCACCAACTTTCTGCTAATATTTTTATCCTAGAATCAGATTCGTCTGTCGCAATGGAGTACATCAATGGCTCAATTGATAACTGTACATGGTCCTTCAAAGCTCTTGTGATAGATATAAAGATACATCTAAGTATTCTCAATTCTGTAATATTACATATGTTAATCGTGAAACAAACTATTGTGCTTGTGAGATGGGCGTTTTCTCCACTTAGGTAAGGTAGTGGTGGAATTCGTTGGTCGGGGCTCCTTTTCTTCTTATCGTCTCTGATATATAGCTTTTTTTTTTTTTTTTTTATTTTAAATATTACCAAATTTGTAAAGAACCAAATTGAAAACATAGCGAGCAGCTTGTATTGGCATCTGTCACCATTGACGTCACACTTCGTTGAATCAAGATCACATCAGTGTACGTGTTATCCTCAATAATCAATGCCTTGGAGTACTTACTATTCCACTTTTTTTTATTAATACAATTACTATTTTGGTCATTACACAGAGTTTACACAAATCCAAAAAAAATCAACAAACTGAGCTTCACCTTTCAGTTTTGTTGATATGTTTCACCATGTGTCTATTACTGAAATTTGCTACATGCTAATTGAACTATAACAATCTGGGAGCGCTGCGTTTGGTAATAATCTACAAATTTAGCTATCAATTCATGATTCTGGATAAGAATGCATTCACTAGAGTAAATTCTGGAATCATAAACATGTTTGGTTGAGCAGTCACAGAACCAAATAAATTTTTTTTGATAAAATTGATGATGACGTAGTAGAATCAGCAAAAAAATTTGAGATTATTCAAACTTGTCTATTGAACCAGTCAATCTTCAAGAGAGATGGACGCAGTATTACCTCTCTAGGTGTGGGCTTAAGGTTTATTAAGAGCATTCCACATGTGATTGTGTTGGTGTCGGCCACTCTTGCAGTGTGGAGCCACCAATGATGTAGCAGCAGATCCAAGTGACTCTAATAAAAAACGGGTTGTGCCTAATAAAATTAATTAGTTATGAAGTGGAATAACTAGAAGCGAAAAGAGACCTCCAAGCCTTGCATGTTTCAATTCTGCTTTGGTGATTCATGCACCAGAAGCCGACATTCTCAAAAGAAAAATCTCCCATTGCAAAGTAGTAAATTAAAATGTGTTATAAAATCTCTGCGTTTTTTGTTGTGTTTGCTCATGCCCGCCAAAATGGATAGATTTCTTTACCTCATACGCTTGAGCTCTCGATTGTTTCAGTCATTGTCTGTCAACTTTTGAATCCTCACTAGGTGGGATTAGGTAGAAAGAGTTTTGTAATAAGCACTTGTCATTTTAACTTTTTGGGAAGTGTAATAAGCACTTGTCATTTTAACTTTTTGGGAAGTTAAGAAGTTGGTAGAAGTCTATTTCAAATTTTATAGGTAAACTGCAAGGGGGTGACTTTCCCTGAGGATTTGGTAGGATCAACTAAAGTCACCGTAAAGTAGGGATTGGCATAAGGGGCTAATACTGCACCAATAAGTGAAAAGCATCCCCAAAAAGTGTAAATCACTTTTTTGACACTGATGTGTTAACCCCTTATGTCAGTCCTAACTTAGGGTGATTCTAATTGGTCCCACCAAATCCAAGGCGGATGACTTTCTCTCAAAGTCGAATCTTTGAAGTCCATAGAAATTCATTTCAATAATGCCACATATGCAAGCCACTGTATACACGTGCCTCAAAATGTGAACTTAACCCAAGCTGATGTGATCATATCATAAGATGTATTATTTAATTTGGTGCCTCTTTCTTGAAATGAATGTTCTTTCTCCACAGTTTAATCTTATATACCATGTGTCATCCTGTGGTATAGTCACACCAATTTTGGTCACATAACATTTGCTCTAGTACACATCATGTTTCGAAATCCATTCACTACATGTCAATGAATTTTTACTTAATTTGGAGGAATTGGAGTCGTTCAATAGTCACTCACTTCAAACTGGATTTCTTGTAGTGTTTTTTACGTAGTGAGACTGAAGCATCAGGGCTCTAGGTGACATGAGGACGGAAAAAATGAAAAACACCCAGCAATGATTTAGTTTTGTGGTGGTTCAGTCTCACTACAGAAAAAACACTCCATGAAATCCGTTTTGCACACTCACTAGTCCTCCGGAATTCTCTCATCCCCGTAATTATTATCAATTACATTATTTGGATTAAAATTAACTTTGATGGTACTTTTGCTAATGATTATGAGAATGTAGGTATAGGTGCAGTAGTCAAGATGATAGAGTATTTTTATAGCCCCTGTTGAGAGCAAGGTCAACCTCAGAGCCATGGAAGCAGGATGCCCAGTGGCTCTGCTAGGTCAGCCTAGAATTCTTGGAGAAGTGTCTGGCGATCCACTTGTGCCAGGTGTTGTATGACACATGGCAAAAAAACCCAGAACAAAAACCAAACATCGTGTGCAAAGAAATTTGTTTTTTTGGCCACGTATCACACAACTCTTAGCACAAGAGATTTGTCAGGTGTTTTTTCACATCATTTAGTGGAAAAGATTAAGTACAGAAA
>JAOXJP010135507.1:0-27481 GCA_025762735.1 Platanus orientalis | reverse complement strand
AGAGGCGGGGAATCAACTCACTTTTGGAGTTGTCACTTCACCCCCAAAAAGTGAATTGATTCCTCCCGTCTCAGCTCCCGAGCATTGCAGAGGGAGGCAGCGCAGAGGATATCGCCCCAGTCTAGTAAGCCATGGAAGGACTTGTGCTATCAAAATCACAGGCCCTAATGCCCTCTAGCATGGGTAGTTACAATATGGTCCTCTCAAGATAAAGAGTAGGGGTTGAATTCCCCACGCTCCAACTTATTGGTGGTTCAATCAATCTTTATTGGGTGAAACCGTGGATATCTTGATTGGGGGAGAGAACAGGAAAATCCCATATGGCACAATACGTCTGCCAAGTCGCACTATACGTTAACTCAAACTGCATCTTCCTCTTTAGGACTCCGAAAATTGACTTTTGAAACACCAATAGACATTAAATGAAAGAAAAATGGGTTAATCTAAGTAATATATTTCATTTTTATGTGAAAATGTAACAATGGGTTCATTGTCTACATAATATTGCTGTTTTTCATATTTTATCCATAGATTGAAAAGTTCTACAAGCCTATATCAGCTTTGCCCACCAAAATTATATATAAGTTCGAACACATTAGTAATTTTCCTACGGATACTTTATGAGAAGTATAGATACTTTGAGCATAAAAAAAAAAAGTTATAACAAATCATAAACAGTAGTGATAAATCTTTATTTATTCATTTTTTGAAAACGGTTTTTGATATTCAATAACATTCAAATAATTTAAGACAAAAAGTAATATTTTTATTTACGGCGATTACAAATCATTAAATAATGTTCAACGAATTTTTGATAAATTTAAATGAAGATTCGTTGAATTTAGACAAAACCGTTGGTATTCCCACAGCAGTTACAAGTGTTAATTAAACCATAACTTTGATAACCGAACCAGTCATCGAACCGATAAGATGGACAGTTCAAATCCAATCGGGTTCAATCGTTGGTTTACATGGTCTAACCGTGGTTCACTTTACATAAGTAAAAGATAATAAAATACTAAAAAAATCATAATGCATTAGAAGGCTTATGACCAGGTTTTTAATATTTAGACATGCCAACAAATGTAACAAAATACGAAAAAATAAGAACAATTCATGAAAAGTGGAATTGGAATTTGGAAAGGCACATTTCTAATCTTTTCTTGTTAGAACCAGGTTTGTAAAAAAAATCGGTTGGTTTTCATCGGTTTTTGGGAGATTATGGTTTTGAGCTTCTACAAAACTGTTTGGGGGCCTGTCAGTTTTCAAAACTATGAATTAAACCCATTAAAATGAGATAATTATATCATTTAAGTGGAGATATAATGGGCCTCGTAAAACCCATTGAATTATGACTATAAATAGAGCACAATGTCTCATTTTGAAAAATGTTGAAAAGAAAAGAGAAGAAACTCTACTAAGATAGAATTAGACGGCATTGGAAGAAGAGATGCACAAAGAAGACTATCAATGTCTGTTTCACTAAACTTTGAATGGAATCCTTCATTGGAAGACACTTCTTGGTTCTCTATTTAGACCAAGCACTAAATGGTGGCCACGAATTGTGTGAGAACGAAATGTGTGAGAACGATAGAGCGAACGACATGTTGTTGATGCTTTGGATGGCGTGCGAAGGTTTAACTATGGTTTCAAAACCACAGTTTAAGCAGTGGGCCCCATTGCTTCTCTTCTCCACCTCGACAAAAGCCCCTAAAAGAGAAGAAACCCAAACTACCACCGGTTTTCTTCTTTACTCTCATTGTTCACCAGTGAGAGCCGCAGCGACAAAAAGCTTGTTCACCTGTGGCAGAGATTATCAGTTCTCTACAATCAACTCAACATCTTAATTATACTCTCAAATCTCTCTTTGCAGCCCTTAACCCCAAAGCTCAGATCATTTCTTATAATTTAGCTTCCCTTCGATCCAAGCTGACTGACCATGCTATGAAACGAGGACCCAGATACAAAGCTTATGCAGATATGAGAGAATCAGAGTTGAGTATGAAGAACATTTTGAATAAGAAACAATCCGGCGAACCCAAGTTGACGATGGCCCCACCTAAAAAAAGGGTCACGTTTCAAGGGACCATATCAGACAGTGCGCGCAACTGAACGTCGGTTATTGCATAATTAGTGTCAGATTTTTCTACAGCTTTGAGGAAAGAAAATAGAAGGCTAGGGACAATGTTGCCTTCATTATTAGAGATAATGCCTTTACCTTCTAAGGCTTCAAAAAGTGGGGCGGGGATGAGAATGGGAGGAAACAAGTTGGTGAATGCGGATAAGAAGAGAATTGGGGGAGTAATGGTGAGAGAGTTATGCGAGCGTTGAGGAATTGAAGGGACTGTCTGCTACTGCTGTGTCTGCCATTAATGGGGAAAGCAGAGGAGGGAGAAGCAGTAGAGAGATCAACAGTACTATCTTGGGTTACAGACAATACTGACTGTGTGATGATATGATCATGTACACAGCTATATGTTTCTCTATCTTCTCATTCATTTTTGGGTTTCGTTTCCTGAGGCCTGGATTTTCTTTTCTTTTCTATTTCTTGATGAGAGCCTTAGATAAGTGATTATGAGGGATTTTTCCATACAATATTTGATTCAATTTTAGTATGTGTTTCTCTCTTGTCTGTATAAATATCCAAGCTGAGGATTCTAAGAACTAATAGAATGGAAATTTGGGCTAAAGAAAATTTGATCTATGTAGTTGAATAATCTTGTGTGTGTGTGTGTGTGATATAATTAGGTGTTTGTTTATTTCTTTTAGTTTAGGGCTTTTATCTCTCTAAATATACTAGGAATAGGGCATGTTGAACGTCTTAACCCTTAATCAGATGTATGTGCACAAATCTATATTCATGGGAGTTGGCCCTCCTAAGAATTACTTGTTGCTTAAACTATTGACTGGATTATTGGAATGGCCACTGGAATTTAGCCCACTAAAAAAGTTTATGAGTAGGATGATCCTAGCCTCGGTGTGCTATTGTATTGTGGCTTTGGCTCCACCCATTCGATGGTCCAGACTGATTTTTTTTTAGGGGGGAGGGCATAAGGGACAAAGAGATTTTGGTTGAGTTATTCTTCACAAAGAAAAAAAATCTCTTTTATATTTGCTAAGAAGAGGAGTTCATTCAGGACAGAAGATATACATCTATAAGGAGAATTGCCTCTCCTGCACCGCCTACTTTATTCTTCTACGTGTTCATTATTTTCAAACGGAAAGTCTCGCTGTCAACAGTGAACAAGGCTTTTTGTCACCGTTGAACTTCTAGCACGGCTGCCATTGAACACAAGTAAAAGTTGTTGTCACTAGTGAACAATGAGAGCAAGCAAGAAACCAACGAAGGAAGATGGAGAAGTAGAAAGAAGAAACGAGCACAAGAAGAGAATAAACGGTAATTAAGGTTTCTTCTCTTTTTGGGGGTTTTTTCGAGGTGGAGAAGAGAAGCAGTGGGGCCCACTTCCTAAGGTTAAACCTTTGCACACCAACCAAAGCACCAACAACGTGTCGTTCACTCCATCGTTCTCACGTGTTTCTCACACATTTTGTTCTCACACAATTCGGGACCCTAAATGGTACCCTTCATTAAAAGGCACTACCTAGTTTTTTATTTAAGCAAAAAATATAAGTTTTGTAAACAAAACCCTTGACCTGGGCATTTAGAGGAAAAGATTCTTCTTCATTGGATCGTGCAAATCCACAGGAGAAAATACGTAATTCCGAACCTAGTTGAATCACGACATTAATGCGGTTGAATCCCTTACACAATTAGTAAGAGGCCACGACTATCATCAATAAAACTTGAAAATTTCAGTGCCTCCTAACTCGGATTAGCAGTGTTTTATTGTTTAATTTTACAAATCTTTTGCACCGACACTTATAAATTGACGATATGTAAACTTTGTATCAACTATGACAGATATGTTCAACCCCATGGGATTGAACAACACTGAATCTTCCTGCTTCACTGTGAAGAACTATGCAACATGGGTGTAGAAAATAGAATTCATTTTCCATCAATTAAAGATTGCCTATGTATTGACAGAAGTCTACCCATTGGTTTCAACTGGAACTGATGTTACTCAAGATAAAGTTGTTGAAACAACAAGAAAGAGGCAGAAATGGTTAGACGATAACTACACATGTTGTTACCATATTCTAGAATCGTTGTCCAACGTGTTATTCAACTAGTGTATCAAGAAAACAGAGAATGCCAAAGATCTCCAAGAAGCCATGCCTATAGTATATCTTGGAGAAGAAGAAAGCATAAAAAAATCCATCTTGTTAATTACATGGACTTCAAAATTGTTGATTCCAAATTTCTTTTAGAACAATTTCAAGAATTGCAGAAGATTGTTGATGTGATCACTAGTGCTGGAATGGTGCTAGATGCCAATTTTCATATTAGTGCTATCATCTCCAAGTTGCCATCATCGTGGAAGAATTTTCGTACAAAGATGATGAGAAAGAAGGAAGATATCCCATTGAATCTACATTATATTCAAGTGGAAGAAAGCTCCAAAGGGAATGACAAGAAATAATCTATTGAAAAAGCTCATGTGGTTGAGATGAAATTCAAGGAGTTGTTCTCACTAAAGAAAAATGTTTTTAAAAAGAAAGTAATAAGAAACACTCCCAACAAGGACAAGGAAGACTACAATTACTACATTTGTGGAAAACTTGGACATATGGCATAAGCATTCTGTTTCAGGTAAAACAAACAAGACAAGAACCAAAAATAAAGTAATGAGACAGAGAAAACGATGATCAGTTTGTTAGAGTAGCGATCTAAGTTCATATGGTTTGAGGAGATGTAGATTGGTGGTTAGATATTGGAGTAACTCATCACATGTGCAATGATAGAAATATGTTCAAAACCTACGAACTAATGGGGACCGATCTGAACATATTGATGGGAAATTCCTCCTCCACGGGTCTCGCAAAATGTTTAATTGAACTGATGTTTACATCTGAGATATCTATTCTTCTTAGAGATGTCCTGCATGTCACTGACATCAGGAAGAACTTTGTCTATGGATCACTCTTAAGCAAGTATGGTTTCATAATGGTGTTGGAGTCTCACAAAGTAGTCTTGTCAAATAATTGTGTCTTTCTTGGGAAAGGTTTTTGTGTTGTCATATTCAAACTCAATGTTGTTAGTGGAATTGTTGAAAATTATGTTTATATTTCTGAGTCATTTGATTTATGAAATGGTATACTAGGACATGTGAATTACAAGAAGATCAAGAATATGGAAAGTCTTGGAATTAATAAATAATCTTAATGAAATGTCAATAGATAAATGTGCCACTTACAGTAAATGCAAAATTATGAAAACGCCATTTAAGAATGTAGAGCGATCATTAGGGATACTTGATCATGTGCACTCTGATATTTGTGAGATGACTGACACATTGTTAAGATGCGGAAAAAGAAACTTCATCACCTTCATAGATGATGCATCAAGATACACATATACATATTTGTTGAAGACGAAAGATGAAGCATTTAAGAAGTTCAAGTACTATAAAGTTGAAGTAGAGATTTGAAGCTTAAAGTACTAAGAACAGATTGTGAAGGTTAAACACATGGATTCAGAGTTTGTGCAATTATGCGATGACAACAGAATCCATAGAGAGACCTCAACACCTTATACTCCTCAATATAATGATGTTGTAGAAAAATGGATCGTACTTTAACCAAGATGGTTGACTTGATGCTTGTAAGTTCAGGAGAGCCTATGAATCTTTGAGGAGAAGCCTCATTTTCTACATGTCACATCCTAAATAGAGTTCCTCACAAGAAGTTAAAAGCTACTCCATACTAGTTATGAAAAAGAAGAATATCAAATCTTAATTATCTCTGTATTTGGGGTTGTTTTGCACAAGTCAAGCTACCAAATTGAATACACCAAAGGTTGGTCTAAGAGGAATAGATTGTGTTTTAATTGGTTATTCCTTGATGAACAAAGCCTACCGATTTCTTAATCTAAAAAGTCATGCCCCATGTATTATTGTGGAGTCAATCCATGTGGATTTCTTTGAAAATCAGTTTCCTCTTAATGAAAGATCAAGAATAGTGGAGGTGAAAGAATCTGTTTCGAGAAAGAGGAAGATACCTGAGAATTCCGAAATAGACAAGCTTCGAAAGAGCACCAGAAGTAGGTTTCCAAAAGACTTTGGACTAGACTATGTTAAATGCCTAGTGGAAGAAAATCCTTCAACTTATGCTCAAGCTATGACATCACATGATTCTACCTTTCGGAAAGAAGAAATCGAAGATGAGTTACACTCAATTTTATTTAACAACACATGGAGGTTGCTGGACCTTCTTCTTGGTTGTAAGACAATCGGCAGTAAATGGGTTTTTAAAAAGAAGCTAAAACTTGATGGAACTATTGAAAAGTATAAATCTCGATTGGTGGCTAAGGGATACAGTAGAAAGAATGATTTAGATTACTTCGACACTTATGCCCTTATAGCTAAGATAGCTATTATTAGAACATTGATAGCAATTATTGCAATACATAAACTTATTATCAATTAAATGGATGTCAAGACTGTCTTCCTTAATAGAGATTTAGAGGAAGAGATTTATATGCAACAACCCAAAGGATACATCATACCAGAAATTGGAAAGAAAGTGTGCAAATTGTTGAAATCTTTTAATGAATTAAAACAAATACCTAAACAATGGCATGACAAGTATAGAAAAACTCTCATTAATGATGGTTATCAAGTAAATGAATGAGACATGTGCGTATACAATAAAGTGACAGGAAAATTTTGTGTATTTATTAGTCCATATGTTGATGACATGCTTATCTTTAAGACTAGTGAATACTGTGTCAATGACACAAAGAGGTTCTTGTCATCAAGTTTTGACATGAAGGATCTAGGGGAAGTTGATGTTGTCCTAGGGATCAAGATTATTAGAAATGATAATGAAATTGTTCTTACATAATCCAAATTTATAGAAGATATCCTTTGAAGATTCAATTCATTTGGTTGTGAATCGGTGCCCACTCTTGTGGATATCAACAAAAAGTTGAAGAAAAATATTGAGAAGATGGTATCACAATACAGATACTCTCATGTTGTTGGCTATCTTATGTATCCCATGCATTGTACAAGGCATGATATATCCTTCGTAGTGGGACTATTGAGTAGACATACCAGTAATCCAGGAAGAATGCACTGCAATGCGCTAACTAAAGTTTTACGGCCTCTTAAGAGTACGATGAACTATGACATCTAGTATGGAAGGTTTCCACTGTAATTGAAGGATACAATGATGCTACGTGGAACTTGGAGCAATGTCAGTCCAGTTCAGTGACTGGTTGGATTTATACATTGGTAGGAGGTGCAATCTCATGGAAATCCACAAGAAGACATGTATATCTCATTCCATAATGGAGTCAGAGTTTATAGCTCTGAAACATTTTGGTAGACATTTCAATTTAGAGTAAATTAGTGCTAGCAATCACAATTTATTGTGATAATCAAGCAACTCCATTGAAAGCCTACTTTAAGAACTACAAGGGGAAATCCAAGTCACTACGCTTGAAACACAATCATGTGAGGAGTCTTATTACTGATGGTGTTGTATTCATTAAGTATATGAAGTCCAAGGAGAATTTGGTTAACCCATTATTTAAGGGTCTTGGGAAAGAAATGGTATCATGAACAACGAAGGATATGGGTTTGAAATGCTTGTAAAAGTTGTACCTAGTAGAAACCTAACCTATTTTCAAGTTCAATGGGGAAACAAGCTAGTGCATTAACAGTTGTAAGCACAATGTTTATCAATAAAATTATACCTTCATTAATATTTCTACATATTTCTTCCTGTAGATGTTGGAGTTTGAGAATTATATTCTCTTAATGAGTTCTATAAACCTATTATTGGTTAAAGTAAGACTAATACTCTTGATAGAAACTCACCTTTCTGAGTGTGGAAGTTAGTCATTTTCAATGAAATTTAGGCGATTTCTAGATCACTTAGTAAAATCGGGATTGAACACGAACCTTAAAGTGTCAACTGTTTAGAAGTTTATTTCATGGTGAAAGACTGTGCATGTAACAATATTGTTTGTCAACAAAAGATTTAGTTTAAGGTTTTGTCCACTAATATCATAGACAAACCTGTTTTGTTTACACTATGTAAAAGTTTAAAGATAAAACCACATTCTACTTATACACACTGACTTTCGTAAAATGTCATTTTTTAATCATAACTAAAATTGAAATAAATGAAGGATTGTTGGAGTATTCCAATTTTCTTTCGGATAATCAAAGTGATCACACAGACACTTAAGAAAATATCATGCAGACACTTGGTAAAGTATCACATGGATACTTTGAAAAGTATCTTATAGACACTTTGAAAATGTATCCTGTGGATACTTTAGGAAAAATATCTTGTGGATACTTTTGAGCCTAGAAAAAATTAGAATAAATAATAAATATTTATTTACTTTTTTAAACGATTTTTTTTGTTCAATAACATTTAAAGAATTTAAGAAAAAAGACTTCATTTATTTATCCATTGCAAAACGATAATGCTTTTATTTGTTGTGGTTACAAAAACATTAAATAAGGTTCAATGAACCTAGACGAATATTCGTTGAATTTAGACAAAACTGTGAATATTCCTATAATGGTTACGAGTTTTAATTAAGCCCATTAAAATGAAATAATTATGTCATTTAAGTGAAAAAATAATGGGCCTCATAAAACCTATTGATTTGTGACTATAAATAGAGCACAATGTCTCATTTAGAAAAATACTGCAAAAAAAAAAAAAAAAACTTTGTTAAGGAGTTAGATGGTGTTGGAAGAAAAATTGTATGAAGAAGACTATTATTGTCTGTTTCACTAAACTTTAAACGAAACCCTTTATTGAAAGATCCTTCCTAGTTCTCTGTTTAGACTAAACACCGAGCAGTACATTTCCTTAAAATGCTCTATCTAACTCTTTGTTTAAGTAAAAAAGATAAGTTCTGTAAACAAAACTCTTGATCTTAGCATTTAGAGGAAGAGATTCTTTTTCATTGAATTGTGCAAATCCACAAGAGAAAAAACTTAATTCCAAATTTGATTGAATCCCAACGTTAGTGCGGTCAAATCCCTTGCACAATTGATGGGAAGCCACAACAATCGTCAAGAAAACTTGAAATTTTCAGTTTCTCCTTGACTCGAATTGAGTGATGTTTTATTGTTTAATTTTACGCATCTTTTGCACTAGTTTCTACATACATATGTATTTAATTTGATTGATATGATCAATACTTTGAACAAAAACAATTTTACAAATGTAAATTTATTTATTATAAGTCAATCATTTTTTTATAAAGTACGATTGAACGGTGATATGAAGCCAAAAATGACATAATAATTGTTCAAATAAATACATCAAGTACTAAATCTTGCATTATATATAAGCATATTTAATGTTTAAATATAGAAAACAAATGTTATGTGATGAAAAAGTATCTATGAGTCTCTGTGACCAATTATAAGCTGGCATGTGACGTGTTGGGGTTAAAAGCATTAAAAAAAGAAAATGCTCAATTGAAAATTAAGTTGGTATCCCGAAAGAGGCACCAAATTATAAATTAAAAAAAAACTTCTTATGTCAAAATGTGGCGCACAGACAATTATTCTTCATATATATATATATATATATATATATATATATATATATATTGCGCCAGTCCTGCTATATGAAGCGGCTGTCTACAAGCCCAAGGGGTTCTACCAAAGTACAAACCACCATGGGGGAGAGTGCTGTCTAGGTTTGGGGTTCACCCCTGATGAAGGATACAGTAACTACTTCTTCGCTTAATACTTGGGCATAGTTGATAGAATGATATTTGTTGTCCTATGATGCAAAAGCGGCGGAATTATGAATTTCAGATTGGTCAGTAGTTGCAAAAGATCTCTCTTGGAGAAGCTATGTCAACCTCTCTTGGTTGGCTGATCTGAGGTAGTTTATAAACCTATCAACCATGCAAGCAATATAACGAAATTGCCTAGAAGTTAGGTAACTCAAAAGAAAAAGTGTCATTCTTACATTAGAGATTATGGAGAACCTTCTTTAAAACTTTTTTTCAATGAATAATGATTAAATTAAAGGCAAAAAAAAAAAAAGGAAAATAGAGATACAAAGAGTACAGACATGAGACAAAAGCCTCATAAAATACAAGCACTAAACAAAAGCCTTGCAGAAAATAGTGGAGAATAATCTCTGGAGACTAATAGAGAGGCTCTTGAAATTCGGATTCGCCATGACCCACGAAGCAACCTCAAAGATAATGGCATCAACTCCTTCAAGTTGAACCCTGTTTCCTTCAAATGTGGTCTGTTGCTCAAAGTAAAGGTGTTCTAAATGTTGATTCCGACAAGACTTCTCATTGCGATTTTATTTCTAGTTTTGTAATCTTACAGCTGAGAGAATGTCTATTTCTCAGGTATTCAGTATACTCTTTTATTTATTTCTTGTCCATGATACTATAAATGCATTCCACTCTTCCAGTTCTATTATGTAAGAATCTGGCAATCATCACGGTTTCAGAGTTGAAAACTTGACAAATCCTTGTAATATCAATTATGAACTTCGAACAAAGTCCAAAGACAATGTCACTTTAAGCTAGCTGGGGATCTAGATCAATAAGCCCACCTTGTTGGTAGAATAAGCCCACCTTGTGATCTTACTCACATATGGTTAGCTCCTCCATGAACAATGGGAGGAAGAAATCTGAAGTGGAGTCGTGACCATAGATGGGATTATGTTGGTTATGTGCAGCAAAACAACTTTTTCACAGTTAGTGATTGGTGATCTCCAATGCCACAAACTAGTGCACACAAGTACCTGGATGTGAAATAATACTTTCGTGACTGAGAAGACATCACACTATAAAAATAAATCATCTCATAGTTAGTCATGAGCATTCCAGATGCAACCAGAAAATCAATCTTCACTTGTGGAATAATCTATAATTATCCATCAATTCTCCTGAGGTGTTCCTCAAGGACATAGCTTCCGTTAAAATCCCTTTCACCCCAAATATATAAGCACACATGCATCCATCTATTTAGTAATATGCCACGTAATAACTTTTATCAAATAAATGCCAAAATTGGATATATGTCTAAAATGTCCAAATAAAGAAAACAAATAATAAATGGGTAAATCTAGGGAATGTTTGCAAGAGCAACAATGCCAACATGAGCATGGTGCAAAGAATCTCAAACCCCTTTCCCTAGTCCCAGTCTCTTTAAAAAAGCATTTCCCTAATTTATAAAAATAAAAAAAAAGTATTAATGCTGCAATGGTGAAAGACGGCATTTATTATTTGAAAGAGCTACTAGATAATAAGTTTTCCATTGGTCATTGATTAAAATGTCTTTTTTATAATAACATTGAAGGTAAGTATATGATACATATAAAAATAAAGATGTTATCAAAAGATATACGGTGCAGAAAAAAGATCAAGACATCACACACACACACACACACACTATAAACTTCATGATCATAAATTTCAAACATAAAATTTGATCTAAGGTCTTGAACCTTGTGACCCTATTGAAACATGTTGGTCACTTGCAATATTTGTAATTGTGCCACTTGAATATATGCTCTTCCGGTCATTAGATTCTATTTCAATATTGGGTTTACAACACCAACATGATTATAAACTCCCTAAGGGCCAATGTCATAATTTGTAGCCCTTAAACCAACAGCAAAGATTTAAAGGGGACAGAACCTGAAAATTTAATTATTTCTACCATATTATTGAACAATTACCAGTGCTTCCTAAACCCAAATATCTAATCTAAATTTATTTCGTCATATAACCACAGTCACTTACCTTCCATTCCAATGACAGTTAACACTCTTAACACACGGGGATTGAGGAATTTAGCAAATTCCTAAAATAAAATTCAAACATACAAGTGGGCCTCATTCAGGGAAGGATGGATTGGAACTCAGCTCAGACGTTACCATCCCAGAGTTCTTTAACGGTTTTGTAAGGGCTGAGAGTCTCATGGACAAAAGCAGCAGCTGTAACAAGTCTTGCCTGCAAAATTCAAAAACATAACATTGGAAGAGTAATATGACCACTACTAAAATCAAAGTTCCAATATAATTGTAACCGTCTTCAATGATTCTAATTTCAACCACCATGCCTTCGAACACCAGTGATCCCACAATACTTAGACTGGGAACTTCTTTAATTTAAGCAATCAATATGTGAATCATGTCAACAGGTTCAAATGGCATGGACTACAAGATCTTTTTTTATTTCCCTTTTTCGGTAGGGGATTGCAAGACCATGTCATGGGATGCATATAACTAGATCACTACATATTTCAATGAACCATTGTGCTTTAGATGCACAACAAAATAAGCAGTACAAGGAAAAATTATGTGCATAACAAGGGTAGCAGTAAAAGGAAAAAGGAACAAGATAAACAACAACAATAAAACAAAGCATCTCAACTACCAAAAAAGGAACTACTTGCCTGTTCAATTTCAAAAAATTTTGTAATCAAATCTGCAGGTATAGACCAGTCAAAGATATCAAAGTTTTCCTTCATCCTCTTCTCATTTGTGCTCTTAGGAAGCACACTATGACCCATTTGGAGCCCCCACCGAAGAGCAACCTGTGCAGGAGTCTTTCCCAATTTCTCTGCAACCATATTTATGAGAGGATGCTTAAGGACTTCACCCTTAGACCAAGTCGCACCTGGGAAACCCAATGGCACATACCCCTGAAAAAGAAAAATTAGAAAAGTCAACAGAAATTGCAATAGAAAATTTGACAAATGAGAACTTAAGCTGCTAAAAATTTTCTTACGGATAGGTGAACTCCCTTGGATTCACAGAAAGCATGTAGCTGGATCTGTTGCCATACAGGATGGCATTCCACCTGGTTGACAGCAGGAGGAACTCGTGCAACCTCCAACAAATCCCCCAACTTCTTTGAAGAGAAATTGCTCACTCCTATAGCACGAGCCTTACCAGAATCATAGAGTCCCTCCATTGATCTCCATGTACTCGGTATATCAGGTTGGATAAGGTTTTCAGGCTTATTATCAACTGAATC
The DNA here is from genome assembly GCA_025762735.1 of Platanus orientalis. Lineage (NCBI taxonomy): Eukaryota > Viridiplantae > Streptophyta > Magnoliopsida > Proteales > Platanaceae > Platanus > Platanus orientalis. The sequence goes on along the minus strand of JAOXJP010135507.1, from coordinate 14,364 downwards.
CTTCTTCATGCGGACTAGCCAGTGGATCTTCAAGAATTTAGCAGTCCAATTAGTGATGGTAGGATTGTAATACTTAATTATACCGTCTATGCAACCAAAAAATGTAAAAGAACAAAAAAAGTGTAGTCTATGAAATTCAACCAGAAAATGTTAATTAAGAGTCCAGTGAAACTTAAAGTCTATAGTTGGAAAGATGGCCAATTGACTTGATTGTTGCATGAACACAGATGAAGGATTCGGAATCTGATGTGTGTCGAGGACTCAGATTCATTGGACCAGAAAATGTATGGTATGAGGGAATAAAATTAATGACAAAGCAAAAAAGAACTACAGAAGGTTACAAGAAATTTTACTGCATAATTCTTGTATTATTTAAGAATGTACATGAGTAAGCTATCTTATACATTGTGGAAATATAAGTATTACAGATCACTAAGCATATGTGACCAAGAAATGAGATGTTGAAATCTGGAAAAGTAGTTATGCTGAAATTTTTGTAAATGATCCCACAAAGATTGATAGAATTCTTTATTTATCAAACAAAATGGTGGAAAAGAATGCTTCTTGAGATCTCCCTCCCTGGGAAAGGACCCTCCAAAGTCTGGCTGATGATAGAAGCAATGCTTCTTGGATCCGTCCAGATCATGGTACCCTTGGAGGATCAGAACCCTGGTATATGACTGCTTAATATATATATATATATATATATATATATATGACTGCTTAATTCTCTCTTCTTTTGAATGTGTAAAGTTTATTCAAACAAGAAGACCAGCTAACTCGGTAGCTCATTGCTTAGCTAGCTATGGTTGTAATCATGATTCCCCTCATGCTTGGTCCTATTCCTTCCCATGTCAGTGTTTTGAATTCCATTTGATTGCCAAAAAATTAAATACAATTCTGCGTATGCAAGAATGGTTGCTCAAATATAAGTAAACTTATATACAAATATAATGCATGTACATGTCATTGTATAAAGTATTATGCTATTGTGTAACTGTTATAACAAATTTTGATACAATACAAGTTATATGCAAGTGGAATAAGTGCAGAACCGAAATAAATGATAGAACATGTAATGAACACTTTCCTTATGAAAACTTATCGCAAAAAAACTCAGAATGGACAGTTCCATCCCACACCTCCTCTTGATAATCTTAAGTAGGTGATATGTTGCAGCATCAACATCCTGACTCTCATTTAAGGACATTTCACTTTGGAGAGTCAACACATGGCATAAATAAGTCAATCTGCCTCGACTCGAATGGTCATTTAGGCACCCTTATGAAGAGTATGACACAAGTCACTCTCATTTGCAAATCAACTTTGAGGTATACTAAGTCAAAAGCAAGGTTACAAGACTCGCAAATGAGTGCGACTCAGGAGTCCAGATTCCTCAAGAAAAGTCCATGTAACACCGCTTCAAACTTGGTCATATTATTTCCAGGTATACCAAGTCATAAGCAAGGTGACTAGACTTAAAAAAGGCACTTATGTATCCAGGATTTTACAAGTTCTCAGCATAAATTCACTCTGACACAGGTATATCATGGCATTTATTTATAAGAAATACAGTCCCAAAATTATTTAATATGTTATTTTGAAAGCAAAATACTCTGATTTAATAGAAAATTCTAAGTTTCCAACTTTGGATTTTCCAATTTTGTGCATTCCCAAACAATGCATAATTCCTGAAAACCACTCGAACATAGAACATAATGATAATATATCTTAAAGTGCAGCTCTGAACACTAGCTATAGAACCCTTTATTTGATATATGATGTAGAATGTAATGATATCACTAAGGCACATGCTGGCATTTATTTAAAAGGAATTCAGTGCTAAGCATTATCTACCGTATTCTCTTAAAAACAACAATAACTATGTTTTTTGCGCTCTCTCTTTTTTTTTTAATTTTTATGAGTGATTTTTGCTCATCACAAGTGTTTATATACAAGTGAGACAATTCCTAATCATGAATTTTCCAAGCTAGTTAATGCTATAAGCCCAACAACAACTGTGCTGCCAAAACCTATCAACCATAAACATTATGTTATATTATTTAGAGTGCAGCATTGAATACTAGATGAGAAACCTCATCACTGGAAGAAGTCTAAAACTGCTAAATCCTGACAAGAATCTAAAAACAAAGAACCTCGAACACTCTAAATCAAATAACTAACACAAAAAATTATAAAAATTGAATCTGATAAGCTGAAACATGTAGATGAACCAATTTATAGTACTGATGGGGACCCTAAAGATACCATTTCATCATGTATCTTCAGTTGGGGTCTTGGCACAACTTTACCCATGTATAACTCCAAAGACAATGCCTACACCCCTGCACTAACTTTAACATTCACACAACTTGATAGTATACATACTTAAAGAAAAATAATCTCCAAATAGGAAACACATACAAGGTACAGGTCAATGTAGTCAAGCTGCAAGTCTCTCAAAGTTCTGTCAAATGCCTCAGGTACATCTTCTGTTGCATGATCTGTACACCTGCAAAGTCGTTTCACGTCTTACATGGTAAAACCTACCAAACTGTCATGTATTTATAATGAAAAAGGTCAGATGCACTCTGTAAGTAAGTGGTGTGGCATTAGTATTACCCATTTTGCATAGAAGTGTGCTAAATATATCAATTACTTCTATTGTTTTACTACTGAAAAAGTCATGAGTCCAAAAAAAGGTCAAAACAAACCAGAGTTTGGATGTAATCCACAAATCTTCACGCTTCACTATACCATCTTCAAACAACTTCTTTAAGGCCAAACCGATCTACAACCAGAAAGAAAATCATAATATTATAGAATTACATTTGGATACTGTTTACTATGAAGAAGAATATAGTATTTTCAAAGCGGAACCAAGAAAAGAAAACCATATCACTACTTGATTTTTCTAGTAGAGAGCATTTAATTATAATTCAAGTTTGAACTAATTTATGAATCATGCATATAATATATTTCTTTTTAATTTCATGCTAGTACATCTCTCTCACGATATTATAGAATTCATCTGGATACTGTTTACTAGATGATGAAGAATCTAGTATTCTCAAGGTGGAACCCAAAAGAAAACTATATTATTTTTTCTAAAAGAGATTTAATTCTAATTCAAATTAGAATTAAATTTATGAATCATGCATACCAATATATCTCTTTTAAATTTCATGTTATTACATCTCTCTCTCTCTCTCTCTCTCTCTCTCTCTCTCTCTCTCTCTCTCTGTGAGTTAATATCCCCCTCATTCATTAGCCTCCCTGCAACTGAATAGATCTGTTGTGCACAATATTTGTCCATCAAAGGTTCCTAGCATATGGCTGTGTTGTCTAAATAGAATTTCAAGATCAAATATCCAAGTACAGGAACATTCAGGTTCATTAAAATCCCTCTTCAGTTTTCTTCTTTCTCATCAATCAGCAATGACACTACTAACCAATTTTTCATGATCTAAAACATATTACTGTGAACTCAACCCCATAACCCTACTCTCACTGCTAGAACCTAACATAACATACCTAACCTCGAAATCTAGATCTCTTCATGTCTAACTCCTCCTTGTCATGTTAGAGAGTGGAATTAAGCAACTTTCCCAAAACCTTTAAGGTGTTAGGACATACATAAATTAATATACTTCAACACCCCCAGGAAGAACATCGTTCTCTCCTGGGAGTTGGGAACACTCGGGAAATCAGGTGCAAGCCCACAACACATGCATACAGTTGAAATACTACATCCGAGAGAATACTTTTTTATGCAACATGCATGTAGGTAAGTGATGTATGTGTTAAGGAGATTATACATAAAATCACATAAGTAAAATAGCACTATAACCTAGAATCCTACTAACACCAAAAGCAAGCAAATTAGGTAGTTCTTCAATTAAAATAGATGTACAATAAAGGAATTATGGGAAACAAAGTAAAGAACACAATTAAGACCTAATTAATATCCCTAAATACCCAACTAAGTTAGAGAAACAAAATGTGTATGCTTGCTGTCCAGAATTTTGGGTGTCATAAAAGTGTGCATTAAAGTACTAAATAATGGGAATAATATAGAAAAATGTTGAATAGAATAAAGGGACTAATCTTAGGCACTTTAAATAACTAAGGGATGGTTTCCAAGGGTTTGGAAAGTGTATAGGTGTTGTCCAAGCAGAAAATTCCAGCAAGCATGCATCTTGGGACTTTTAGCAAACACAAAGTGTGCGGGAAAATTAAAAGTATATCAAGTAATGAAGTTAGAGAAACGAAACATGGGGGTTTTCAAGGGTTTAAAGAGGATTAGGTTAGGTATTATTAGGGCTACAAATTAGGTGCTGTGGGTGTTGAAAATCACCCAGAAAATTAGTCCTAACAGTCCACAGTTTATGCCACACAAACCCAAATCACCACTTGTTTACAGGTTCAAAAGAAAGCATAAATTAGAGCAATCGAACATGATTATGATGTGAGTAGAACGCTTGATATGTGTAGCTTCCAACCACCATGAGAAACCAGCCGAAAGTGATGGAGAAGATGGGATTCAAGGGCATCCCAAAAGCTGCCAGATTCACTAAGTGCCACCCCACCTAGAGGTTCCAACTTGGAATCTCTCTAGGGTTTCGAAATTTGAATGCTCCTCCTCCACTACTAGTGTTGCCCAGCCCTTAGACACTTCCAGGATGCTTTGAACCAATCAAAACTCCGAAGGGTTGATGTTGGTGATGAGTTCTCTTGAAGTTGGTAATTTTCCAGCAAACTAAAATCTATAAAAGTTTTTTTTAGGTAAGTAGGTGAAGACAGGTTTTGAACCCAGGTATGTGGTACAATACCCACAAACTTTACCAACTTAGCAAGTTGGCATCTTCAAAATCTGTAAAAGTTGTTAGAATAGAGAAGATAGAGAAGAAAAGAGGCAGACCTTTTAACCCAAAGGGAAGGGACTGGTCTCCACCACCATTGTTAAACTTGGTGGAAACCAAGTCCCTTTCTAGGGTTTTAAGCTCTCAACCGAACACAAGAGAGAGGGAGAGTTCAAAAATCAATTTCGTATTGCATAACCTCAAGAGCTAGGTGTGTGGGTGTCTTAAATAGACTCCCATGCATAGGGTTATTACAAATTAGGGTCCTCTGGACCAAAATACCCCTAAACACATAAAAAATATATCAAAATATACCCCTAAACTACTAAAGAGTCATAAATATCCCTCATTGGACAAATAGGGACCAAAAAACCTCACATATGTGTACCCCCCTACAAGAGACATAAAATAATGTGTGGCAAAAAAAAAAAAAAACTATTAATAATAAAATAAAGCCTAAACATGGAGAAAAGTCTCCTAGACCCAGACACAACATGTGGGCCCTCTATTGGCACCAAAACAATGATCCAGCTCTCCTGCTACGTCTCTGGTAAGTCTCAAAAGGACCTCTGGACCTGATGTCCTCATCACTTTTACTTCAATGGGATTTGAACTCGCAACTTGGCTCGGCTCGGATACCATGTTCTGTGTGAATTAACCAATTCTCCCAAAACCTTAAGGTGTTAGGAAATACAAAAATTATTATACTTCAACATGTCACCCCCATTTAATGAGATTAACCTAAAATCTCTCCTCGTTGTAACCTAACCTTTGTGTGAAATCATTGTTTGTGCCCTAACTCGATCCAACCAAAAGAAACCAACATCATAAACTAATCACTCTAAAGCACACATCTTTTTTACTGTGTGGAAATTGCCACAAATCAAATAGGCTAAGGCATAAAATAAGAAACTTGTCAATTCCATGCAGAAAAAAGTTGGTTCACTGTCTACTAAAAATTACCACCTAAATTAAATATTTTACCTCAAAAGGTTAATTGTTTTACAAATATTTCTTATTCTCCTCTTTTAATTTTCCAATTTTATTTTCTTTTGATCATATTCAGCCTTCAGTATTATAGAAATCCCTCATGGTTTTGATATTAAAGTGAACCTAGAAGCAAACCCTTAATGTAACACTAACAGAGATATGGAAACCATTAAATTCTAAACAAAAATGAGGCATAAAGAGAGCAACTAGTATGATGAGTAATGAAAGTAATAACAACAATTTAAAATATACTTCAATCATGTAAGAGGTAAAATCCTTACAACAACAACAACAAAACTATTTCCCAACTACTTGGGGTTGACTACACAAACCTTGTCCCACCATTCTATTTGATCTAGGGCCACATCTACGTACAATTTAAAATTGTTCAAACTTCCAACGGAAAATTTGTAGGCTTGGAGTTTAGGTTACTTTAGGTGTAATGTTAGCTAGACTATAAATAAAGGGCAATATGTTGTATATAATTATGTTGTATATAGTTAACCTTGATTATAGTCAATTTACGAGTTGCAAGTTGTGATGAAAGATTTTATGTAGTTATGATGTTAAGTAAGCCCAAGGGCATATATTTATTTTCCCCTTGATTTGTGAGTGATTTATTGTATTCTATCAATTTAAGTAATTTTCCTCCTTTTATTATTTGTTAACAAAGAGTCATTGCTTTGGTGCAATGGTAGCGGTTTGAGTTGTCTAGCATGAAAACGTGGGTTCAAGTTTGATGAGCAGCCACTTTGTGCAAAGAAAAATGCCAAAGGTTAGGTCTGTTTCCTGTCCACCCCACCCAGCACCCCATAATTACGGGACCAACACTAATAATGACATTTTTTTTTTTATTTGTTAGCCTCTCACTTTCATAATGGAAAAAAAAAAAAAAAAAAAACACTTGACATGGTTTTGTTGATGTAAATAAGCCCATTCACACTTATGCAGTCAGACAGGCCACTTTTAGATCCTTTTAATGTGATGCTTGTAATGCTTTGCATCCAACTTAGATAAGTTTAGAGGATCCGGACCCAACACCATGTGTCTAAATTGAACCCTAAGTATTTGTGAGCAAGAGGGGACATTCTCAAAGCTCAAGAGACTTAGAAAAAACAAGAAAATTCAGAAAATTATAGTGTGACCTTGTGTGAATTGAAGGACCCTTGTACTATGTAGGTTGGACTTTGGAAACTCATATGTGAAAAAACAAGAAAATTCAGAAAATTATAGTGTGACCAATCACAAGATCTTAGACCGGTCACAAGTGTATCACGGATCTCGTGACCAATCACAAACATAAGTCATAGCCCTCGAGAGTTTTGTTCTGAGTAGGAAATTGCACTATTGCAGGATCCATGACCAATCATGAGATTCACCCATGATCGATTAGGGGATCTCTGACCGATCACGAGTGTGACCAATTACAAATCTCCTGATCAGTCAAGGCTCGAAAATCAAAAAATATTTTATTCACATATGGAATAACATGTCATACCTTTATTTGACCTCCACACGAGTGGGATCTCATTTTAGACGAATTTTAAACCATTTTAGACCTTATTTGGGTTCATTAGACCATTTAGAGTATAGAAAGGAAGAGATAGAGAATTGTGAGATTTTGGGGAAAAATGATAAATTTTCTTCTCTAAATGCAATATAAGTCTTTAATGCTTAGATCTAGGTTTGTTTATCATTTTCTTTACAATTTCTCATTGGTTTATGGATTCTAATCATAAATCTATGGTTTAATCTTAGGAAAAAAGGTGGTTCAAGAGGAAAGAAAGTCTTACTTGAAGATCTTCATGGCTAGAAGAGGAAAAAACTTGTTGTAAGTATTTATAAAAAGTTTACATTGTTTTTGTTTGTCATCTAGGTTCTTAGATGTCATGTATTTTTTGTATGGAGGTTTTTCTTATATGATTGAGAACATGATATCAAATGTCTTGAAATATCTTACATATTTCTCAACATATGTCCATGTCTACTAGGACCGACAAGACATATTTCTATACCGACACGAAACATTAAGTACATTATAAAATTTCATTTTTCTGTCAACATAATGTACGATGTCAACGTGTTAAGTGAATATTCCCATTTCACAGTCCTAATGTCGACATTGTGTTGGTACGATAAAAAATTATATGAAAAACGATAAATTTCAAAAAAGTAAAAGGAGGGAGAGGAAAAAGAAGAGAAGAAAGAAGAAAATGAAGAAAATCTACTTGTTCCCTTATGTTTATACGGTTAAATTATAATATGTTTGTCAACCATTATGTATGTATGTGTACTTTTGAAGAATATTAAAATACAAGTGTACTTAAATAAGTCATCATTCCTAATGAGTCTCTTTGTCCCCTTGTGCATATGTAGTTATATTAGAATATGCATCCTAAGTTTACATGATTTTTACAATATTTCTTTTCAACATTTTCAAATGTCTTATTTTGATCTCATCGACATTTTCACCAATACCGATTGATGAGGACATCCTTCATCGTCTGTACCAGCATTAGAGGAGGGCCGAGCCTCATTTGTTGGTTCGAGTGGCTCAGGAGCATTTGGGGTCCACAAGTCAGCCCATGTGAGGCCCACTTGAGTGCACATGGAGGGGCTGTAGTGTTACTCTTTGTTTAGTTTTTATTTTCTAATTATTTCGATTCGAGTCCCATGTCATTTGGTTTAGTAAAACTCGTTTTATTTTAATTTCATGTAATAAGGGCAAGAGCATAATTTTTTTATTTTATGATGGGAGTTATTATTGTAAAAGACAAGGGGGTAACAACCTTAAAAACCCTACTTTTATCTTTTATTCTTTAATGAAGAACTTTTGGAAGAAAAAAAATGGGAGCTGACAACTAGCTCCATATCTAGAGATTGGAGTCTAGGATTTTATCCTAGATCAAGTCAAGCTTGGTGAGAATCCAAGGGAAGGTGGTCATATTGTTTTCTTGTTGTTCCAGTGATGTGAACAGTGTCATATTGTTTGTTCTCCATAGTATTTGTTGTTGTTTCAGGTATTTTACTATAGTGTTCTATTTTTCTACTCTCTTATGCTATCAAAAAAGTGGGAAAAGGTGTGGATGAGTTGTTGTTTCTATTTCCTTTGGTCATTTTATTTGATCATTCACAATCCCTTGTGATACAACCCATAAATTGCTGCAGAAAATTCATTACACAGAATTTGGATCCCCGGATCTGTTATACAGGTTCGGCCAACCTCCCATACAGCCTTTTATTGATTTATTTGTATCATGGATGTCGCACATCAGGTACCAGCCACATAACAACCTTGAGGCCTTTGTCTATGAATGTTTTATAATCAGACGTTCTTTATTTGTGATCAAATGTTTAGCAGACATTGCTAAGAAGCCTTATTACTTGTATGCTAGGAATACGACCCTCAAAGTGTTTGTTGAAATATTTCCTAATAATGAAGGTTGACAATGCTTAATATAAAGTTCGATTTGACTTGAATATTCCATACGGCTAAACTAAAATGACATAATTAACGAACACCATTAAAACCACCCCTTTGGAGCTTCTAATGGTATGGTTGAAGAGTAGGAATTTCAGTTATACTCTTCCATTATTTTGAATAATCTAATGTGATCTCTTCATTCAACATAACTTGCATACATATTTCTTCTAGTTTCTACAAAACATATGCATCCGGCATCACCGATAGTTTGAACCTTGATTGAGAAGCCTTTTGTTAGAATCCTAGAAATCCTTACCTATCATAGGATTTGTGATGAGACCTTGCTATATTATGCTAGAATTTTATAAATCCTAATATAATTTATAAAGAAATGTGGTGATATGTATATGTATTTCCTTAAGATATTGGATTGGATGAGTTTTGAAAGCTTGTAAGCTAAGATTCTATGAATCTAGACTCCATGATAGTTAATAAGACATGAAAAGCTTGATTTGCCATGAAAAGCATGAATACTTAAATTGTAATTAAACATCTTTTAATATATTAGTGAAAGAATGAAAAAATTGATTTAGTTCATATATAAGAAATGATTAAAATGCATATTGACTCCTATTAGAATGATAATAGGTAATGATAGTATATAAATTGTTTAAGGATTGTTATGGAATGATTTAATTAAGTTATGAATTAAGATTGTAGATGATTGGAAAACGTGTATAATAAGATTATTATTGGAACACTCATTCATGTTAAGTGTGTAAGTTATATAATGTTTGGAAACATATTAATATGCAAAACCCATGCTGTTTCACTGAATAAGTTAGAAAATGACTCACCGGTGTTACATATGCTTCTAATCATGCTAACAAATGTATGATATAAAGTTAGATGTCTTTTGATGATATTACTAAATGCCTATAATGATAGATTTATTCTCTATTACTATGTTAATGTATGTAGCATGTGATAGTATATGTTCTTATGTCATGATTAAAGAATATTTCATGCAGTGATATGATAAAGTAAGTTGGTCATGAGCTAATGAAGAATTAAATAGATAAAGAATCAAGAAAACATAAAAGAAGATAACTAAGAAGAATGTCAAGATGTAAAGGTACCACTACTGGGACTAAGTAAAGAATGTGTTAAGAAGGTCAAGATCCTGTCATTGGGATACAATACAATTTGCATATAAAGGTCAAGGTCCTGTCAATGGGGATACAATACAATGTGCATATAAAGGTCAAGGTTCTGCTATTGGGGATACAATACAATGTGCAAATGAATGTCAAGGTCCTGTCATTAGGGATACAATACAATGTACAAATAAATGTCAATGTCCTACCATTGGGGATATAATACAATACGCAAATGAATGTCAAGATCTTGTCATTGGAGATACAATCCAATCTGCGAATGAATGTCAAGGCTCTTGCTATTGGAGAATAATACAATGTGCCAAAGTATAAAATAATATTAAAAGTCTCACTATTGGGGAAGAAGGAAAGTATGTAAGAAGATAAGAAAAATTATTAAAAAAGAAGTTATGTTAAAAAGAAATGAAAAGTTCATAAACCATATAAAAGAATAAAATGCTAAGATAAGAAATGAAAGCACATAAGCTTCAAAAGTAAATAAAGATCATAAGATATGTAAAAAAGAAAAAATATTAAGTTAAGAAACGGAAGCTATAAGCTTCAAAATAATAAAATACGTAAGAGAAGTGAAACCATGATAAAAAGGTATTGAGTCAGTGTCTTTAATTAGCACGGCTCTCAGCAAGAGCTGTGTCGTGTTGGATATCCACACGGTAACCCAAAAAAACCAATTTGGGTTATTAGGGTTTCTACGATTCTATATAAAAAGGGTTTTATATTAGGGTTTTTGTAATGTGGGGTTTTTTTTTTCTTCTCTTGAGACAGAAAAAAGTCTTGGAAGAGAAGAGGCAGCCGCAAGTTCTTGTAATTTTTGGATTGTTCATAGTGAAAGCTCTCTTGATTGTTTTCGTCTGTGGATGTAGGCTTTAAGCTGAACCACGTTAAATTGTCTTGTGCTTTATGTGTGATTGTTGTTTACATTATTTCCTTCTTCTATTATTTAATACTTTTAATCTAAATCTAGGCTTCCGCACAACAATTGGTATTTGAGCCTTAGGTTGCGATTGAGGTGTTTCGACATAGCTACAAGGTACGAAGTAGAGAAATTTAATGGGCATAATAACTTCATTCTATGGCGCGTGAAGATGCATGCGTTGTTGGTTCAACAAGGATTGATCAAAACTTTGATGGATAAGGAAAAACTTCTTGCAACGATATCGGAAGACAAAAGAGAGGAACTTAAGCTCAAGGTACTCTGTGCAATTCAGCTGTGCTTGACCGATGAGGTGTTGTGAGAGGTTGTAGAAGAGGATTCTACAATTAGATTATGACTTAAATTGGAAAGCCTGTACATGACCAAGTCTCTCACGAATAGGTTGTATTTGAAACAACATCTCTACACATTGAAAATGAAAGAAGGTATGTCTGTGAAAGCACATCTGAATGAATTTAATAAAATCATTATGGATTTGAAAAACATTGATATTAAGATTGATGATGAAGATCAAGCTATCATTGTTTTGCACTCTTTATCTGCATCATATAAACACTATGTTACAACCTTACTCTATAGAAATGATACCATCTTCATGGATGACGTTAAAGTATCATTGCATTCTAAGGAATTGAGGAATAAGGTATAAGGTATTTAGAGAAGAGGATGAGGGACAAGCAGAAGGTCTATTTGTAGGAAGAAGAATAAAGGAAAAAAGTTCTGGAAGTGATAAAAGTCAGTATAGATCCAAGTCTAGAGGAAAAGGCAAGATGCAATGCTTTCGTTGTAAAAAATATGGCCATATGAGGAGGGATTGTCCAGAACATGCTGATAGGAAGAAAGATGATAGTCCCAGTATTGCATTGACAGAGGAATAGAAGTACATTGGAGATGTTCTCAGTCTCCAAAGGTATGGACACACTTTCTCATGATGAATGGATATTAGATTCAGGTTATCTTGTTCATATTCGCTCCAAGAAATAATACTTTGATACGTTCCAAGAGAAGAAGACAAGTTTTGTTTCTTTAGGTGACGAGTCTACTTATGACATCACGAGTGTTGGAATGGTGAAGATCAAGATGTTTGATGGAGTGGTTCATACTTTGGGTAGTGTGACATATGTCCCAAAGATGCGAAGGAATTTAATATCCTTAGACGGGTTGGACTCCAACGGTTGCGGTATTCAGCTGCAGGTGGAGCCATGAAAATCACACATGGTTGTTTGGTTCTGATGAAGGGAGAAAATTGTGGTGATAGTTTGTATTGTCAGATGGAGAATACGGTAATTGATAGTGTCCTTTGACGAGTAACTGGAAACAGGGTGCACAGAATAGCAAGTGCTTGTGTAGGGTCTCTTTCACAGTTGGGGCAGAGAGAGGTGATGCAGGTTTCAGGTGGTAGACGATGGTGAGACAATTCCTGTGGTTAGAGAGGGCGGATCGAGGTCCCTCTCTGGAGGTGACTAGGCGAGTTGACTCGGGACAACTACACATGTGCATTGGACGTGTTATGATCGAATCAGATGGTGTCAAGACCAAATTGATTTGATTGTATCTGTAACGATGATTCTTCAAGGCCAATGGTTGTTTACGGTGATAGCAAGCAAGATGTGATTCATGTTCAAGGTGGAGGTACATTCTAGATATATATGGTGCATAGTTCACTAAAAAAGACAAGTGCACGTTTTCTCCAATGTGGTTTCGGAATGTGAGCCAAGGTGGAGTATGACGCACATGTCACAGGTTCTATGTCTTGTCAAAGATACAAGTGTTTGCAGTATTCAGAGTTACCCTTTGTGGTTGTGTGGAGAAAATAGGAGTAGAGTTTTATGTAGTATGTAAGTCTTGGTAGAATTAAAGCCAAGATAGAGATTTATTGAGTCGGTGTCTTTAATTAGCACAGCTCTCAACAAGAGCTGTGTCGTGTTGGATATCCACACGGTAACCCAAAGAAATCGGTTTGCGTTATTAGGGTTTCTAGGATTCTATATAAAAAGGGTTTTATATTAGGATTTTTGTGTGTTTTTTTTTTCTTCTCTTGAGACAGAAAAAGGTCTTTGAAGAGAAGAGGCAACCACAAGTTCTTGTAATCTCTGGTTGTTCATAATGAAAGCTCTCTTGATCGTTTTCGTCCATGGATGTAGGCTTTAAGCAGAACCACGTTAAAGTGTCTTGTGCTTTGTGTATGATTGTTGTTTGCATTATTTTCTTCTTTTATTATTTGTTGCGTACAATCTAAATCTAGGCTTCCGCACAATAGAAGGAAAGAAATGTTATAAGAATAAAAGAATCTTAAAAAGAGAGAAAGGTCAATGAGCTACAAAGATGAAGTTTATAAGTCATGAAATGAAAGAAAGTGTTAAAACAAAGAATGAAAATACTTAAAAGTCTCATAAGTTAAGAGAACCCCATAAGTTATTAGAACATGAAGCATTATGAAAGGAAAATGAAAGTATATGAGTTACTAATGAAAGGATAAGCAAGAAAAATGAATATTAAGGAAAATGTGAAAGTATGAAACCTTCAATAGAGGATAAGAGTTCCTAAGCTATGTAAGATGATAAGTGATAAGTGTAACATAATAAATTACATGTAATCATTGACAAGTGATAAGTAAAGTAAATTAAAAATTTATTTAAAGCTTTGGTACATGAAAAGAAAAAAAAATGAGAAAAGAATAAGTAACCAAATTTATGAATTAATGGAACAACTAAAGAATGATCGAAAAATGAATTAAATGATGAAGAACTTAATAAGTTAAAAAGAGAAAAAATAATAATAAGAAGTAATGGAAAAGCGAATGATACAAGAAAAATGATAAGATAAACAATTATGTGAGTAATAATGCATGTGGTAAGCTTAAAAGGTAGTGTTACATGTTGAATGTAGAAATTTAATCTCATATGCTCGTTTATGTAAATGCAATAATAAAATTGTTAGTCATTTAAAGATTTCTGCATGTCTACTATGAGATGA
>JAOXJP010135496.1:0-13487 GCA_025762735.1 Platanus orientalis | reverse complement strand
GACTTGGGGTGAGGCATGTGCCTTCCCTTTTAACTTGACAAATGTGTTATTAGTTGGATGAGTAGTTGATTCATTTAAGTTCTATCTTAGACTACTCATGTCACCATGTTCTTTACCCATTGAAATCACTCTCTCAAATTTTTATATCCTTGGGTGATTAGACAAAGAAGTTTTCTCTTTTGTTCCTCCAACTCCCTTATTTGTTCAAGGAGTTCACACGTCCTTCTAGATAGCTTTGAGCATGTATCCCTTAGTTTCACTTTTTCACACTCAATTTTATTTGACTCTTTCTCTAGTTGAAGTATTCTCAGTTTTAAATTATTGTTGGTTTCTTCCAACTTTTTCTTTTCAATTCTCCTATTGTATTTTTCGAGAGTAGCAAACATCCTAGACTCTTTGAGTTTGGATTCTAATTCATTTACTTTCTCACTCAGTTCTCCTTTTTGTCTCATGAATAGTTCACTAGATTCACAGCTAGGGTTATCAAGAGGTGTGGTTTGAAGTTGAGAGATGGTGTGTTCCAAAGAAATTGATTTACTGATCAATTCCTTATTTTCTTTCTTCAACTTAATGCTCTCTTTTTCTAATTTAACACTTTCCAAGAAGAGTTTGCCAAAAACCTCTTGGATGTCCCCATCATCTACTTCCTCGAACTCTCTCACTGTCACTCTCTGATCCAATGCTATTTGTGAGTGAGGTCACATGAGTGCTCCAGGCCATAAAGGCTTTAACTCTTTGAGACATATCATCATCACTTGATTAAGACTCATTTTCTGACTCATCTGAGTCATCATCCCAGGTTGCAACCATGGCTTTTTTATGTGTTTTTAGTTTCTTTTTGTTGGCACATTCTTTGGCATAATGACCTCGGTCCTTGCATTCATAGTAAATAGGCTCATCATTACTGGTTTCCTTCTTCTTAGGAATTTGGTTGGACCTCCTAGATGACATCTAGTTGTAGTCCTTAGAGTCTCTTATAAAGAATTTCCTGAAGTTCCTAGCTATTTTTGTGAATTTCTCATCAAATTCATTTTCAGAATGAGACTGCTCTTTAGCCTTAAGAGCAATACTTTTCTTTTTGGTATTTTTTTTAAGGTCATTTCAAAAGTTTGGAAAGATCCCATTAATTCTTTTATCACTATGGTATCTATGTCTTTGTTTTCCTCTATAGCAATTACTTTGGTTCTGAACCTCTTAGGAAGTGACCAAAGAATTTTTCTTACTACATTAGTTGGTTCTATAGGGTTCCCTAATCGGGCATTTCCATTCACAATGTCTTGCAACATAGTATAGAAGTTAATGAATGGTTCATCTTCTTCCATTTTAAGTTCTTCAAACCTTGAGGCGAGCATTCGTAGCTTATATTTCTTTACTGCACTTGTTCCCTCATGGGTTACTTGTAAAAGTTCCCAAGCATCCTTGGTCGTAGTGATGTTACAAATGTGCCTAAATTTAGTAGGACTTACTACACAGAAAATGTCATTTAATGCCTTGTGGTTTTCAAGGTGTGCCTTACGATGTCCTTCTATCCATTCCCTTTCAGCGTTAGTGGGTTTTGACCACTTGGTTTGGATAGCCATCCGCACAAATAAATCTATTATTGTAGGAATATGCTCATTCATATTTTCCAATACAGATAATTTGACCCATCAAAAAATGGTGGTTTTGTGGTAGTGTATGACTCTTCCATGTTGGTCCTTTCAGGATTCCTCTAGGTGTGTAGGATCTTTGACTTGGGTTGTTAAGCCCTATAAGAGCAACCTTGCTCGATACCAATTGAAATTCTATCCTAGAGGGGGGTGAATAGGATTAATCATACTCTTTTTGCTTACTTATTTTTCTTTGACCTACTTTACCAATTTTGTTATTTTGTTTACCAATTGATGTATGTAGGGTCAAACGATTCAATTATCCTTTGGAGAATAGTTTGATTACTACTTAACTCAATTAGCATACAAGAATGATTACAGGTGCAATAATAACAATAAACACAGAATGAAGAGATCACACACAACCACAAGACACCATATTTATAGTGGTTCAGCACTAAGGCCTACATCCACCCCTAAAGTTCAATCCAGAGCTTCCCGTAATTTTATTTAGATTGAAGTACAATCTAGGTAAAATTCACACACAAACTTTTCTACTTGCTATTCAAGAACTACCTACACTCTATATCTCTAAAGAGTGCAACACTCCTTCCGGTGTCTCCAGCAGAAGGAACTTAAACAATAGTCAATGTGATAAATACAATTTTACCTCAAATAGGTTGATGTAGCAAGATGTACCAGTTGTGGATGCTCCTACTTACAAGCTGGTGTGCCTTTTCTTCCAAGGATTGAAATGCAGCAGAGATTGCTTTTTGATACCTTTCGATTTACCGATTTCCTTTCAACAGATAACCAAGATTGTCTCCCCTTTGGATATTTGATGTAGGAAGCTTAGAGGGGGATCACACACATTTGTTTTCAGCAGTACAAGATCAATCACTCAATAGAAGCCTAGGTTTTCCAGCTTTCAAACTAGCAACACTTCTCAGACAAGAGTTTTTCTTTTACATAGATGTCTCTCTTTGAACCTAGGGTATTATTACCCTTTTATAGAGCTAAGCCTAGTCTTAGTCCATAGGATTATAACATTTTCTAATAGACAAGTATTGGGAATTCTTGGATTGGAATCTCTAAAAATAAATGTGATTTTTCTAAGATTCGTGGGTGTGATCGATCACACATTTTTCTTGATCGATCATGAATGTGTGATCGATCAGGCTCTAGGATCACAACTCTCGAGATTTTTTAAAATAACCTAAAATTTCATTCATGATCGATCACGAGATCTGTGATCGATCAACCGTAATCGATCAGGATCTATTTTTATGAATTTTTCTGTTATGCTCTTTTTAGTTTGGTTCTTTTTCTCCCAATGTTTTGGGACCAACACCAATTCCTTAAGACCCATCTGACTACCTCACATTCCCCTCTTGGGTTCATTTTCTAATGTTTTTGTGCATTGTGCATAGTGTGGGTATTTTTTAAGGTTATGCTTGTCATGAGCATCCCTTGAGTTTTTGTCTTTGGTATGCTTCATCTTTGGCATCCTTGCAACGAGTCTTCTTCTTAAATCTTGGTCTTGTTCCTCACTTCCATTAACTTGTCACTGTCTTGGTCTGTAGGTCTTTAGTCCTTCAATGTCTTCTTCCTTGTGAGCTTAGGACTCTTTCTTGGACTTGACATAGTACATTACAATTCATTTGTTTTGACCATGAGATTAACACTGCATTTCTTAACAAAGTGGAGGTGACTAATAAAACTATTCTAAAGATAATCAAGACCAGGATAGAAGCATCAAAGGGGCAATGAGCTGACGAGCTACCTAGGGTCCTATGGGCTTATAAAATCACCCCAAGGAGCCCCACAAGGGAGACACCTTTCACCTTGGCCTTCGGCAGTGAAGCAGTTATACCCGTGGAAATCGGGGTGGTGAATCTGAGGACCCAAAAATCACATACCTAGCAAGTAAAGAAAGAGCTATGGTTGAACCTAAACCTGTTAGAAGAGAAAATAGATGAAGCCTCCCTCTGAGTGGCAACATACCAACAAAGGATGATGAAATATCACAACGCTAGGGTCCAACCAAGAGGTTTCAACAATGGAAACCTTGTCCTCTGAAAGGTAAGTATAGCAACCCAGATTCTGGGCAATGGCAAGTTGGGACCCAACTGAGAGGGACCCTATCAAGTAACCAAGTCAGAACGGAATGACACCTATTACTTGGAAACCATGGAAGGGAAGCTCCTACCTCAACCATGGAACATTGAAACTTAAAAAGGTATTACCAGTAATGTGTAATTTTAGTTCTGAAAAATGACGCTCGGTCTACTATCATGTGTAATGTAGCATATAAAAAAAAATAGACTAAAGTCTAGAAAAATGACCCTCGATCTACTACAACGATCTACAATCAAGGTCCTGAGTGATGTTAGAAGAATGGACTAAGTCCAGTAAAATGGCCCTCGATCTACTACAACGATCTATAACCAAGGTCTTGAGAGGTGTCAGAAGAATGGACTAAGTCCAATAAAATGACCCTCAGTCTACTACAACCAAGGTCCTAAACAATGTAGAAAGAATTGACTAACTCCAGTAAAACAACCCTCAGTATATAACAACGTTCTACAATTAAAGCCCCGAGTGGTGTCGGAAGAATGGACCAAGTCTAGTAAAACGACCATCGATCTATAACAACATTCTATAATTAAAAGTCCCAAGCGGTGTTAGAAGAATGGACCAAGTCCAGTAAAACGACCCTCGGTCTACAACAACATTCTACAATTAAAGGCCCAAGAGGTGTCAAAAGAATGGACCAAGTCCAGTAAAATGACCCTCAGCCTACAACAACATTCTATAATAAAAAGTCTCAAGTAATGTCAGAAGAATAGACCAAGTCCAGTAAAACAACCCTCAGTCTACAACAACATTCTACAATAAAAAGTCCCGAGTAGTGTCAAAAGAATGGACCAAGTCCAGTAAAATGACCCTCAGTCTACAAAGACGTTCTATAGTCAAATGATCCTCGATCTACGAAAATATCGTATAATTAAAGTCCTAAGTGAAGCCTCATAAAATAACCATCTCCTAGCGAAAAACCTATAGTAGATCTGAATACGAGTCTACAATCATCTAGGCCAAACCAAAGACTACTAGACTACTCGCAACAATAAACTTGAACCACTTCAACAAGAGCAATCTACCAAATTATATCATGCTAGGTAACTAAAAACTACCACATGCAGTTAAAAAGGGAGGATCTATTGATTAAAAGTTGATATACAAGAAAATGAGAAAAGAAAGGACCCTCGATCCACATACAGAAAAGGGCAAGGACCCTTGGTCCTTAAGAGGTTGTGTCATCCTTCTCCAATTCCCCCTCGGTCCCCTTGGCTACCAAGGGCCTAATAGAGTCAAACTCAGCATTAGCCTTGAACATTGAAAGATCAAGGTCTAGATGCACCCTTAGAATCCAACAGCGGAGGATCTTAAAACCACTAATAAAATACTCCATGGTCTCGTTATTGAAAGCCTTGGATTTCAGGTAGGTGGTAACTGCATCCCCAACAACTTTCTCATTCTTTGCCTCCCAACTAGACTCCATTTCATCAAGGGATGTCTGCAACACAGCAGCACCAGCTTTCTCCACTTCAAGCTGGTCTCGAACCTCTGCCAGAGTAGCTTTACTACCCTTCAGTTTATTTTTAGTCTCAATAAGTCTCCTCACCAATGCCAACTTATTAGAATCGGCCTTAGACAACTTCCTCCAAAGCTCACCGATATAAGCATCCATGGAGAGTTGACGACTCGCAAGAACTACCACCTTCATCAGCACCTATAAACAGATGGAGAAACACTCAGTAATAGATAACAAATGGTGAAAAATGATCAAAATAACCAAATTGATGGTCAATAGGAAACACTCACCTTCCTAAGGTCGAAGAAGGTGCTCTTCGTTAGGGCGCCTGTACTGTTGTACCTAAAGCTCTCCGTGTCACTGTCAAAGAGCATTGAGTGTAGGTGGGTGACTATTTGGTCTTCATCCGCCAACAGAGAAGGAGGAGCTTTCTCTTTCCTTGGAGGAAGCCTCCCCAAAGTGTGAGAAGGGAGGTCATCGATGCACTCATCAAATATGGGTGCAGTGTCCAACGCTGCCTCAAGATCGACGATGGAGGGAAGCAGAGAGGCCAAAGGGATGACCATGGATGGCACAATGCTCAGTCTATCCTTTTCAGCCAAGTGATCATGCGAGAATTTCAGTCATTTGTGTGAGCTACTGGCAAAAGCTTTCGGGGCAACCCTCCCAAAGAAGCCTTCAACGGTTTGGCAGACATATCTACAAAAAGGAAGAAGCATTAAAAAAATGATAAAAAATGATGATAAATGAAAAATAAAAAGTGAAATAATGGATGAGATGAATGGTGGATGACCTAACTGATCGACAGGCAAGGCAGACGACCTAGAGGAAGGAAGTTCAGGGCTGAACAAGTAAGAAGAAAGTGATTTAGGGTTTACTAACAGAGAGTAATCTCTAACTTGATGTGCAAAGGCACGCTCTAACCTTGCAAGTTCAGCCTCGGATAGCGGGCACTCAGCTAAGACTACAAAAATAATTGAGGTTAGACCAACCAAACGAAAAATGGGCAAGAAAAACTAAGGTGCTCGAGAGTTACCTATTCTATGCGGCTCTCCCCATATTTTAGGGATTGTGTGGACTCGATCGACATGCGACTCCCATGGGAAAGAATCTCATCCATCCTCGGGTACAAAGAAAAAAAAAATTTCAACCTCTATTCGAAGTTAGAAGACCCGTGATTAACCCTCGGTTGGGGGTCCAAGCAGTAAAGTACCACTACCCTGAATGCAACTCCACCGCCTTGTAGCAGTAAAGAAATTTGGAGATAGTTAAATGATCTTGACTACCATTTTACACAAGCCACAATACCATGCATGCGATCAGAATCCTCCAACCGTTAGGCATGATTTGCCTCGGGGCAAGAAGAAGGTAAGTGAGAAATTGATGAACAAATAAAGGGATTGGGAAACGCAGACTGGTTTCTAGAGTCTGTTCAAAGATTGAAACCTCATTTGGGAGGCAAGAAAAGGCCCACTCATCATAAGCGAAAAACCTCAGATTGACCAACTCTAGGATTTGAAAGAGGTGACACAAATCCCTAAGTTAGGACTTTCACACAATTGAAGAGATGCCTTCTGCAACGTACGGGACACCAGCAAAATGAGACCACCTGATAGGCTTTCGAGGGTTAAGCCGAGTTAAGAGAATCTTCCCTAACCATATCCTTATTAAGAGCCATGATAGACTTAGAGGAATTAGATGAAGTATCCATACGATCGAGAGCATATATAACGCCAACCGAGGGACCTAGTATGTCTAAAACCTGGTTTAAAACATGACTCAAGAAAGAGGACTCGAACCCCAACACAGTTAAGTCAAGAAAACGTTGATGAGTTCAAAGGTAGTAGCACAAACGAGTTAAATAAAAACTGAAGGGAGCCCCGGTAGGATCTAGGGTCAGACTCTAAGAAAGATAGATGAAAACAGATGAATGATAGCACGACCACGACATGCAAAGGAAAGGGAAGGAGAGAGTGCAAGAATGTGCCTCGTTGAAGAAACAATGATATTAAGGTAAAATTAAGAAAGAAGAAGGAAGAACTACAGGAGGGAAAATGGTAAGACAGAAAATATCTCCCAGCGGATGTCCAAACTAACAAATTCTTGAGCGCTACACGAACACGAATAGGACAAGCAATGCGAACATAGCTCTGGAAAAATACTTGGAAACAAATGGGAGGCCCAAAAGAGGCGAAGGCCTCCTCTTATAAGGTCCTCTACTAATCCTTGATTGTCGGATCATCTCATTCACCTTGAGTCGTCAGATGAATGCTCGATTCGACGAAAAATGGCAATTGACATAAAACGTCTTGTCACCATTAATGGTGCGGGGCTCGAAAAAGACTGAGTTGAAGAGCCAACAAACTAATTGTCTCGGATGACCCTTTAGATTCCCAATGCTCGCTCGAGTCAGCGGACCAGGGAATGAGGGGGCAGGTGATGATGAGGATTTTGGACCCGAGTCAACCGAGCCAATTGACTGAGCGAACCATCCTAATCCAACCAACCTACCAATTTGTCAGGTGGCACAACCCCTGTTCAAACCGACGTTTGCGCATACCAAGCGCCCAATCAATGATAGGATAATATGAGCGTCAGGCCGACCGTTTTGGGAGGAGCACTACGAGTCTGGTAGTCACATGTCTACGAGCCATTTGGTAGATCGACGAATAGTAATAGGCAACCAAGAAAAGTGGGTGACCTGCGCATGATCATCCATAATTATTGAACTGATCAAATAGCATGCCGACTAAGCCGATCGAAACAATAGGCTGACCTACCGAGCGATAGGTGCCTACCGCCAATAGGATATAAAAGCGATCATGGCATAGAGCGATGCAGAGGAATGACCAATCCGACCCTGACACGTGAGCCACTTACCCACATTCTTCTAACTAACTTGAGGGATATTTTTGACAGGGACCACATGTAACGGCCAGGAGAATCCCTATATGAAGGGAGGAACCCCTGAGAAGAAGGTATGCACAAGTAACCTAAATAGGGGAATAGGAAAAATTTGGAACTTCCGATTACTGACTTGAGCATCGGAGAGGTGTAGGCCCACGTCACACCGATACTATTCACCGTCTTGGTATAGGTGGGAGTCGGGAGAAAGATTCTAGATCAAGGGTGAACAGAAGACCATATTGGTGAGTCAGGACATGATGTAATCATATATATATATATATATATATATAGATGGAAGTGTATGAGAGAGAGAGAGAGAGAGAGAGTCGAGAGGGTGTGGGGTCTAGTGAACCTTCCTAGTCCACGATTACGGGTATACGTACCAGGACTCTGAGCACTAAGCACTAAAAGAACATATAGAAAATTTAAACAATTTAAAAGCATGCTTAGTTAAAAATTAGTAATAATAGCCGGTAAGAGCACCAAAGCCAACTGGCCTCGGCTGGTTTGACTTCTCTCACTAATAACACAATTATTTAATTACTTTGCTTTTATTTTTTTGAAGTTGATGATAGTACCTCTAACGTGCCATATAGATTATTTTTTTGGGTAACTTGCCATATAGAGTTGAGTTCTTATTTAAGTTTGCCTCGTGATTAGTTCTACGCACTGCCTTTAATACAATATTAACTTATTGATCGTAGGCACGCAGTTCAAGTCGTATCGTGTGTCTAACAGTTGCATGGCTCTATGTTAGTTATTTATAAAAGTCTTATAATTGTTTGTTACAAATCTTATCTTATGATATATAACGAGTCAAAAACCTTTAACGTGGCAAATCTCTCTCTCTCTCTCTCTCTCTCTCTCTCTCTCTCTCTCTCTGTTGTGTTAAGAATAATAAATATAATTTTCATATTCTAATCTTAATAAATAAATTATTTCTCTCATTGAAATTATGGTTTAATGAAATGAGAGTGTTTTCAAGCACTTTGAACAAGAACACGTTGACTGTATAGAATTTACCAAAAAAAAAAGAAAAAAAAAACCGTAAAAGTGAGAGAATGAATAGTACATAAGCGAAGAGGATAAAAAAACACTTCCCTTAACTAATGTTAACTGCTGCTTCGTGTCGGGCAGTGAGCACATTAGCCCCAAAAAGTAAATATACACCCCCAAAAAAATGTAAATCACTTTTCAATGCCGATGTGTTCACCCCTAACAATATGCAGCGGTTAGCATTAGTTAAGAGAAATGCTCAAAAACCGATCCCGTAAATAAGAGAGAGAGAGAGGGGTATGTGTAGCCATCATCATGATGTACTTGTTTGAAGTGGTTTCCACCACAATAATTAATAATAAGAGCAAAAAAAATCGATGTGGGGGAGGGTTTGTTTAGTTTGTTACTTGTTGGGAGCTCATCTTATCTCATTCAAGATAAGAATCCATGGTCTTGTGACAGTGAGTGATAATTAATAAATGACCTATGTGCTTCATACGCGTAAGAGAGTAATGGCGAGTGAAGACTAATTTGGATGGGTGACACAAGCCTTGTAACTCCTCTCAATCAGCTCCTTGTTTCCATCATAACGGATCAAGTTGAGTGGTATCTGTTTGCTGGTTTTAAAACTCTGGGGAGCAGACGCTGGTTTTATGTGACCCATAGAAAAGGATATCTTTTTTTTTTTTTTCGTTTTTTTGGAAGGAGGGGGACAAAGAACCCATTCCAGAAATGATGGTTTGTCTTACGCACCCACGGATATCCATACCACCATATGTACTCATATATGTATACGTTGTAACTGGCCGTACCATACTTTAAAAACTCAACAAGTCAATCCCCAACCGTACCACGGGTTGAGTGGATTTGAAGGGATTCCGGGTTTTTAGAAACCCATTGAGTCGGTTGATTGACTGGTAAAAGTCCACTAAAAGTTAGGTGAGGACGAATCTTGTGAGAACTGTGAAAACAGCATCATGGTACAGACACATCAGTACAGAAAGGTGATAAGTGCCCCACAAAAAGTGCAAATCACTTTTCGGTATTGATGCGTCAGCCCCTCTGGTGCCTTTTTCACGGTTCTCACGAGATTCGTTCTCGCATAATCCAAGCCCATAAAAGTCCATTACCTAAACACCTTTATACACTAAAAATTAGGTGAGAACGAATCTTGTGAGAACTGTGAAAATGGCATCAGGGTATGGACACATCAGCACCAAAAAGTGATAAGTGCCCCCCAAAAGGTGCAAATCACTTTTCAGTATTGATGCGTTTGCCTCTCTGATGCTGTTTTCATGGTTCTCACAAGATTTGTTCTCACATAATCCAAGCCCCTTTATAAAATGCCATTTTTCTTTTTGCTTGGTCAATGGATAAAAACTGTTCACCTTAACGAATGCTAACCATTGCTCTTTGTCAGGCGGCGGGCATATCAGCGCCGAAAAGTGAATATGCACTCCCAAAAAAGTGAAAATCACTTTTCAACGCTGATGTGTTTGGCCCTGACAAGGAGCAGTGATGAGCGTTTGTTAAGGGAAGCATTCATAAAGCGGTGAAGTGCCCTCATAGAGAATTTTGCTGATCCTACATTTTGGATTTTTAAAACATTTGAACGCTTTGGTCATGGATGGACATGGGTAGAAGCAGCATTGAAAAGTGGATGTCCACTTTAAAGCTCACATTAGTGATTGGGGAAAGGGGCCCTCATAAGCAACATAGACTATGTTTTACTTTCTCCGTGGCTACATGCAAAGAAACAAAGATGGCTGGAAGCAAGTTCCTCTTTTAGGCTTTTATAATACACTCAATAATTTCACATTCAATTGATGATGATGCATATGCCAGAGACACCCCACCCATTACGTTCTTTTGGGCTTCAGATCCCCTATTGCAAAAACAAGAGAAGTTCCATCTTGCACTAAGGAAATTGTGGTACATGATGAAAAAAAGGTCATGGAACCATATGAGTTAATATGTAATGATGTGTTAATATGTAATGGTGTAGAACAAATTGTCAAAAAGTTTCTAATACGTGAAAACAATAGAAAGTTCAATCGAAAAACTTGTGTGATGGCTAATCTTCAAATAGTTGTAATTTTTTATCCGTACATTGGATCGGTGCATATAGATACTTGTTTCGATCATTTGGATGAGCACTATAACAAGCACAATCAACGGAGGGTCACTAGGCTATACTTTTGAGGAAAGCAAAGGTTTTTTGAGGGTGTCAAATCATGATTTTTATAAAAACCTATTATTTTTAGTCTATTTATTATTTTTTAAAGTATATTTTTAGTCTTAGTTGGTTTTAATATTTCATATATATGTAAAATAAGGTTAATAGTAAGTCTTAGGGGAATTAGAAGTGTTTTCTTATTTTTAACATATTTGCTTTTTCTGAATTATTCTTGTTTGGGAATATAAATATGATTTGTATTGGAAAGTATCTTTATTTATTAAAATTTATTCAATTTCTCTCTAATTTTTCTTTAGAATATTCTTGTTCTAAGATAGAAGAAGGTGATTCTCTCTTCCTTTTCATGCTTATCATTACATCACAAAATCATCAACAAACCTTTTGTTTTCTTCTTAATTATTGTTTTACCTTTTTCTTGCCACATATCACATTTGCTCGATGCAAGATGGAACTTTTATTGGTTATCACACTTATTTGCATAATTATCAAAAAATACTCATTTATTGAAGAGGATGGATTGTATCTACTCTTCTTAACAAAAGTTCGTCTATGCTTATGACAGGGAGAGAGTACATCAACACTGACAAGTGATTTTCACTTTTTGCAGGGGATGCATTTTATTTGTCGGTACTGATGTGTTCGCCCCCTGACATGAGGCAGAGAGGAGCGTTTGCTAAGAGGAGCGGATTCAATCCACTCTCCCAAAAGGGATACTTTATACAAAGAAGCCTGGGAACTTGACTCAACGAAGTAACCTTAAATGGTTACGTACATCCAACTTCGTTCATATTTTTCTACAGTATTGAAAAAGTTAAATAAAAATAAATAAAAAGGAGATTTGCCTAAGAACAAGGCACACGAGATAGGGGCGGGGGGTGTCAGTCCGGACTGACCTTATCATCTCGAGGCACTTAACAAAAGGTTAATAGTTTAGTTGTCAGCAAATGGAGAAATGCACTTGGACAATTTTGACCGGTAACAGCTGGCGGGTCAACCATAAAGTGTCACCATCATGTTTAGAATATGACTTTCGAGCATATTGACATATAACAACAGCTAGCATTGCATTAACATGATGAGGGAATCCCATAAACAAAACTCTAAAACTGTCACATCCACGTTGGCGATTCGTGACGTGTTTTGGGACTACTACCGATTGGTGGATCCAAAGTCTTCAATAATACAGGATTCAATCCGAAAAGACAAATTTTTTTACCAAAACAAGTAAAACTAGGTATTAAAGACCAAAATCGGCAAACACCCAAAAACGAAGATGGAAGGGATATCCTCTCTTTCTTTCTTTCTTTTTAGGCCACATTCATTTGATTTCATGATGTGATGAGATAAG
This sequence comes from Platanus orientalis, assembly GCA_025762735.1. NCBI lineage: Eukaryota > Viridiplantae > Streptophyta > Magnoliopsida > Proteales > Platanaceae > Platanus > Platanus orientalis. Next base: position 855 of record JAOXJP010135496.1, on the reverse strand, counting down.
ATGAAAGCTTGAAATACGGTATAATCTGGTATCATTTATGGTGCATCAAATACCTCCTGAAAAGAAAAGTGCAAAAAATAAATATTGATTAGCTATTTTCACTTTTTGATAAATAATTTTCAATTTTTGGGGGTAAGTGTTGCACACGGACGATGTCAAACTATCATACCACACTCAAACTGTAATAGACGATTTCAACTCGATAAGATGGAGCAGAATGAAAATGGATGGAATGGGGTAAGATGGGATCCCAAATGGTATCCGTACGTACGCCACCATCGCTTTACCTTTTTCTCTTCCAAATGGAGTGTGGAGACATGATTGACGCTGATTGAGGGAATAAATTTCAAAATTGATAAAAAATGTACGGTATCTTGCAGTGTAATTGGCCCTTGACGTGGGTGGGGTGGGGGGAGAAGAATGACCGGATCCTCTCCGGTACAATTGAGTGCAGTGTTTGTGCATTTCCATTCAGTGCATGACACGTCTCCACATTATGATCCCGTCTCCAAACGGCAGTGCCTAAGCACCACAATCAGTTGCATGGTTTTAAAACCCAGAATCGGACTCGGGATCGGCCTTGACCGATTCCCGAGTCGGATCGATTCAGAGTTTACTCGACTGATCCGTTGCAAAAAAAAAAAAATTGTTTTGTCATAAAAAAATTCTGAAATTTCCTAAAAAATATTTAAACATGATTAGGAAGAAAACAATTGAACATATCAGTCATTTAAATATATTTTTGGCACTATCTTCTGTAATATCAAAGATGCGGTCTAATATAATCAACATTAGAGTAAAAAACATAACAATTTTAACTAAATTAGTACTAGAAATCTAGAACTATTAAGTATT
>JAOXJP010135485.1:0-13487 GCA_025762735.1 Platanus orientalis | reverse complement strand
AAGAATTTCCGCTGCATATTGATTAAAAGAAAATTAAGTAAATTAAATTGGAGTTGAATAAATTATTTTAAAAGAATTTTTAAATATTTTATAAAGATCCTATTCACCCCCTCTAGGATCCATTTAGAAATTTCATCATTATCATTGGTTGAATTCAAAATTAGTGTGATTCATGTGTCACTATTCTTTTGGTTATTTTAAAAACAAGGTAAACAAATGCCCCACGCAATTTAAATCATAACTAGACGTGTGTACTTCACAACATCAACAGTCAAATGTTTTCTCACTCTTTTAAGAAATTATCTTTTATTGGCCATCTCGTTATTCGAATCCTTATCCCCTTTCTTTTGATGTCCGTATCTCTTATTCTAGCCATTCTAAATCTTTGTTCTTACTTGTATGGCTCAAACCATGCAAACTGCATCTACAAGTGTCGATGAGGAGGAGGAGTCAACTGCCACTTCAAGATCTTCGTAGTAAATAGACGGCGATACTCAAGATACGCCAATGTTGGATTCTTGCAAAATTTGTAAAGAGATCCATCTAACTAAGTTGTCTTCTGGGGCCACTTTCTTGGCCATCCCATCTGTTGATGACAATTCTACAGTTTTGTCTTCTGATTCGAGGCAACTACCAAAGTATGCCTTATGTCTGGTTTTTTTTCGATGAGTCTCATATGAAGTAGCCACATTACTTCCTTGATGATAAGTTTAGTCATCCATTATTTCAACAAAAGGCCCTTGTTAAGTGGAGCGACTAGTCAAAGAAGGTGATAACCTGTTAGTGGTACAAAGCAAACTCCGATTGAAAAGAATGGGTATTGAGGATGTATGATGCATGCCACGAGAAATGGGATGATCTCGGTATTACCGAAGCCATTTTTGGCATCTCGCAATTAACCTCTTGTTTCTGCTCTACTTCTTTTATGGTCCCCCATGACCAATTGTTTTAATTTTTCGGAAGGGCATATGACTGTCACGGTTGCTGACATATTCCATCTTTTGAATCTTTATACTATTAGAGAAATTCTTCACCCAGACTCCATCAAGGCAGCACGGGATGAGTTTGATTGTCCTTTGTCTGCTACCGCTCTGGCATATGCCACTTTCTTATCTCGAGAAAGGAAATAATCTCCTACCCCAGTTTCATTCTATGAAGAATGTACTTTCTTTTTGTACTAGATATTAAATTTCTTGTTTGCCTTTCTTCCAAGTGAATTACCCTCCCTTATATCCACCTCGTTGTTGCCTTGGCCAAAGGGAGGAGACTAGTTTTTGCTCCCTTCCTTGTAGTATGTCTTTATCGATCCCTTTACTTGCTTACTCTCCTTTCAAAGGGTTGTGCTCCTTTTTCTTTTTGTGTCACAACCATTATTAACCCGTGTTAGACCTGACCTGACTACCAATTCCTTCCCTTTGCTGAGAAACATTTTGGGTCTGGGTCTCTTGAGTACCGTTCATGGATGTCCTCTATTCTTGAATCAAATAAGCAATCTTGTGCTAGTTGGGCTTGTTGTTTAATTGCATGGGATCTCATTCTCTTCAACAGAACTCCTGGGATATAGGTTTATGCATCTAACCTTGTCACTTGTCAATTTGGCATGGTCCAACTAATATCAGTTCTCCCAACATGGATAGAGAACTCTCCTTAGCATCGCCGATCTATTCTTCTCATAATCCATATCCTCGATGTGATTGAATTCATTAAGAAACGCTTTCAGGAATTTCAATTTCTCCCTTTCCAAGAGAATCCTTGTTCCTCAACCTTGTATGACACCTGGTGGTCGACCTTCATTAAATTAGTCAGGTCCAAAATGCAGTTCATATTGATTCGGTCAACTCCTTCATATGAATTACATTCAGGTATGTTTTTCTTTGTTGAGGGTTTACTTTTGTTACCATGCTTCTTTCTTCTTAAATAATGCTTTTATTCTTTGCAAAAGCTACTAATGGTCGCTTAACGGCGCTAGCTTCTACAATGGTGGTCTCTCATCAACAAGCTTCCAAAGCAAAACCATTTTCCAAGCATGCCTCAAAGAAAACCCAAGAGGCAGCTATCAAAAATTCACAAAGGCTAAAGCAAAAAGGGGTTAAACAAGGAGAGGAATTTCTCAAACCTCATCAAGTAGCTGAGCAACAAATCATTCTTGTAGTCGAAGAGGAAGAAGAAGGGGAGTCACAAGCTACCCTTAAAAAGAGGAAGAAAAGAAAAATTTGAAGCATTAGAAAGATGGTTAGAACAAAACAATAAATGGGTCATACTAAGTATAGAAAGCAAAATACTTACTAAGCAAGCTAGAATTCATGGATCTAGCATGGTTCAATGGATTTGATTCAAGGATTTCTAATAATATCAAAGGAATCCAAAGATAAAAACAGTTAATTTGAAATCAAAAGGAAAAACACATCACATCACCCATAATAAACAAGATTATTTACCAAAGAAGCTTGGATTCAAGGATCAAGTAGAATTCAATGGTTTAAAGCATACCTCTCCAGAAATTTCAGAGGATTCACACACAAGTTCACATATTCTAAGAATTTCAAGAAGGAAATACCATGTAGTTGTCATAGTAAGAAGGATTACTTACAAAGAAGGTTTAAATCTATAGATCAAACATGGTTCAATGATTCTAAATAAAGATGTCTAGAGATTTTAAAGGATCAAAGCACAAACTCACAAAATTTTTAGAGTTCCAAAGAGAAAACCTATCATATTAAGTATAGTAAACAAGATTACTTACAATCCTTTTAAATGTTTTGTTTTTCACCAAAACTCATTTATTTCAACCTCTCAAATCACCTTGTTCTATAATATTAGAGTGGATCTAATATCAAATGAATGAAACTAGGTAGTTTATAGAAGAAAATCACTTATTGTAGCAAAAATTTCTAAAAATTGATTGAACTTACCAAATTGGAAAAAAAATTTATCCTCCTTCCTCCCAGATCTTTCAATTCTCTCTATCTTCCTTTCTATGTTCTAAGTGGCCTAATAGAAACAAATGAAATCATAGAGTGATTATATTTCTTTACAAACAAGATCTCATATATGTGGAGGTAAAGTTAGAATGAGTCATGTCATTTTCGTACGTGGGTTTTATTTTTCTAGATTTATGAGTCATGACCAGTTAAGAGATTTGTGATCGATCACACTCATGATTGATCATAGATCTCTTGATTAGTCCCACTTCTGATCGGTCAAAGTGTTTTTGTGATAGGTTAGGAACAAGTCTGAAAAACACCCAAATGGTGTGACCTATGTTTGTGATCGGTCACACTTAGAAGACTCGTGATCGATCATGAGATTTGTGATTGGTCACAAATCTTGCAATTTGTCACACATGAAATTTATTGAATTTTCTAGATTCTTTCACCATAGGTCTCCAGGATCTAACCCAAGTTGCCCAAAGGTTCTCCAACTCATTATAAACCATGTCTAGGTCACTCGAGCGTTGGGGATTGTTGTTTTGCTTGATTATCCATCATAACATTTAAGAAAATGGAACTGATATTAGAACATGTCACAACTATTGAAAATGTTATAACATAATCCATGCTCTGATTGATTTCAAGATGATTAATTTCAGCACCAATCTCCAATATAATAGCATGCCCACCCTAGTGGTGTGAAGAATTTGATTGTTAATACAAAAATTGCTTTGACATATGAATGTGTTGTTGATGTTTCTTAAAGCCTCGGATGTTGATTCCTAGAGATTCATTGGTGTTGATTCTAATAGATTTATCTATTTCCTCTTACCTTTTAAGATCCTAGCAACCTATTCATAATTCCATTTCATCTAGGTTAAAAATCACCCACGAACACTATTTATTTGCTGATTTTATTTGTTAAAATTCAGTTTTTTTTTTCTTTCTTGTTTGCTATATTTATATTACTTTTAATTCATCATTCCCTATTCCTATTTCACACAATTAGCTTTTACCTTTATTGCTTTGAAAAATCCTCCTCTTGATATTGCCTACATCAGTTTAGGATAAGAGCCGTTCACCACAATAATTTCACAAGATGATAGATCTTGCACTTTCAAATTGACAGAAAACCAACGAGATTGAACTTTATTTAAGACTCCTACGAAGGACACATTAGCTCAATGTTGGATATAATATTTTTGAAAAATATTTTTTGTTGTGATTGTCACAACAGATGTTCTAGTGCCAACAAAGACTACAACAAGTCTTCTGATAAGTCGAGAAATCTAAGATTATTAAATCCGATGATGCAAGACAAAAAACCCTAGAAATTCAAAGGATGGTGGGCAAGTATGCCCATTTGTTATATAATTTCTATATCTATCTGGAAAAGGCATGCAACTTCTTTTCTTCTTTTTTTTTTTTTTATGAATAGACACTTGCACCAATTTAACCTGGTGGCAATATAGCATAAATGTTATGCCTTCAATAAGAAAGTTAACCCATATTATGATCGATAAAGTAACCAATGAAAATCTGACTAATGACTGGTGGACAAAAATAAAGTGGAATTTAACAAGGGCAACAAAGACTTATCCCAACTATGTGGGGTCGACTATATGAATTTAATTCTGCAATCTTGGTAGGGGTGGCAATGTTTGACACGGCATGTGAACCTGACACAAAACCCAAAACGAAATAACAGGGTTAGGGTTGACTGTAACATGTTTCGGGTCAAAACTAGTCGACCCGCTTTGACACAATTAATAAATAAGTCAGGTTCAAGTAAAGTCATATAGTTGTACACGCTTGACATGACACGAATATGACCCACCAAACCACCATCATAAATTACCACATAACCTGCAAACCCAAAACGAAATAAACAGGTTAGGGTTGACTATAAACGTGTTTTGGGTCAAAGCGTTGACTATTAATAAATGGATCAGGTGAGGGTTGAGCCTTATAATCGTATACCCTTATCTTGACATGACACGAATTCAACCAGCCAACACGAATTGCCACCCCTAATTTCTTGGGATGAAACCTAGAATCAAATAAATTCTAAATCAGTAAAAGCATGACCACAGTCATCCCAACATAATATGAGTTTCAAACAGCTAGTCCAAAGCAGTCGAGTGTTGGCCTCACATCCTAGCTCAGAGTATGACACCTTAGAACAATGACAATTGGTTAATATTTATGTAACCTACATGAATCCTATGAATCCTGTTATGTCATTCCACTCTATTTAGAGTCATATCTGCCATTAAATCACAAGCTGCCATGTCTCTCCTTATTACTTCAACCCAAGTCAAAATTATCCTTGCTGTTGCACACTTCTCCCGACACTTTTCTGGCTTGGCATGTCATGCATATGGCTATAGAATGGATTGGCATGTCATGCATAGGACTATGGAAGAGCAGCAAATGTTAGCCCACTTCAACAAGCTGATCCGATCTCACACTATCAACACAAGCTTGAATGGGTTCCACCCACCCAAGCAAAGACCTACACAGAGCACCTAACATTTCCCATGGCTATAAAAACTACTGACTATGCAATTTGGAAGACAAATTATAACTTTATTCTTCAGTGAATGCGTTGCAAGGCGAGGCCCATCCATTGGTTGGTTTATATCAATCGGAATGAGGAGATGTGCATAACGTATACAGAATGAGGCAATGAAATGTTGCTCCTCAAGCTCAAGGTAAAAAAATACAGGCACGTAATATACAGGCTCATGTGATATAGACCACAGGGGGTTCCTGAATCTTGCAACAGCAAAGCAGAGTCATTTTATTGAAAGATGAGTAAATATTATTTCTTGTTTCCACCAAATTGAGGAATGCTACAAAAACAAGATCTCAGGAACAGAACCAAAAACAAAAAGCCAGCCCTTGGGGCTCCCAAAGAAATGGTGCAAAGCAATAGAAGCTTGGTTTTGTGAGACCTACAATGGCAGAAAAGATGATAAAACAATCACCCAAAAAAAAAGCAATAAATAACCTAGTAACGGAGCCAGTATGTCCTGCGTCTGAACCAGTTGTAGTCAGGTAAACCCTGGATGGGTCCCATGGCGGCGATTGCAATGTCCTGCAGGGAACCAAAAGATATCAACAAAGGTATAGCCAAATGGAGGGCTCACTTGCTCAATGACAGCTGGCACTAAAAAATTCAGCTCTTACTCCCTTACCACCTATTAGTATGTGACACAGTTCTTACCCTGTCAAATATGAATCGGTTTGCAACGCGTTTGATGGTGCTAGCATCCACCGCATCAATCCTCGCAAACAGTTCAGCAAACGGAATCCTCCGGCCATATGTAAGTAGCTGTGCACAAGCAGAAGTTTAATTAAATTAATTAAAAACAAAGGGGGCCAATTTCAGTATCATCTGTACATTAGTGTCGCTAGTGGGTATAGAGTTCTTCCAGTAGCAATTTTTAGCAAATAAAGCATGGGTGGTGGATCGCTCCTGCAAGCCCATATGCATGCAGAATTAGATCATTGCTATAGTAACCATCCAATCCACCACCAAACACTCGATGGTCCACAAATATATTTGCTAAATAGGCTAGTTAGAATGATCTAAACTATGCTATTTTTGGACTACGATGGCTCAGTAGGCCATTCACTATCAGATGATCTAATAAAACACATGACAAGCAAGAGGACCCACGAATGCACCATGAGAATACAGTTGTCCTATCTCCCTCATTCTTTTGATAAATGTTATGTCAGTTTGAAAAGATGAAAATTATACCTGGCGGCCAATATCCTCAGCAACAGGACTGGTCCCATCAATGTGAAGGAGCAGAGAAGACTTCAACTGTACAGCAGCACATTCGTAAGTGACAGCAGTCATGCAAGATACACTAAAATGACTGAGCAACTAAATGAAAAGAAAAAGGTTTGATCTCTTCATAAGTATGGAAAACAAAGTAATGTGGTTAAACATTAAAGGAGCTGCACTGCTCATCATAGAAAATTCACAGAAGAAACACCAAAAGAGACTGGAATGCTAAGATTCTGAGTCTGGTAGTTAAGTCCCAGAAGCAAGTCCACATGTTAATATGAAGTCAACCTTTGCCAGTGCTATCATAGCCATGATGAAAGAGCCTCCAGAGTAGGTTAAGCTTCTAAGGCAAGCATTAAAGATTTAATCGTGATGTCGCCAGCAGGTTCTTAAACTTGAGTTTGACATGAGTTCTGGTCCTGGCCAAAATCATGACCATGTCTCAAGATTTTGGTCCCAAAAAAAAAAAAAATTTGTGAAAAAATCAAACAAAACTGATCAAGAGTTTACTTAGTGAAAAAAAAAAGAATAAATTTTGATACCCTGGAAGAGCAGGACGCATTATATAACTGCTAAATCAAGTATTCAAGAACGTTGCAAAATTTCTAATCTCTCTTGATCAAATGCAACCAGAGGCATCTAGGGAAGTTCAAAATCAAAAAATATATCCAAAAAATGAGTATGGCTGAGAGGAGGGTGCTGACTGCTGAGAGATAAGTACCAAACCATCAAAAGACAACTAGAAAATAATTGTAGGGGACCTAGGAGTAGCTCCAATAAATAAAAAGTAAAATAAAAAACCAGAGAGGGGAGCAGTGTGCATGTTGAAGGCTCTATAAGGACGAGGAGAAGACCAAATAGATATGGATCTACATGGTAACAAATAAAAAATAAAAATATATACTTCAAAAAAAGATATGGCCCCCATGTTCGAGTGGAGTGGCATGACAAGATTCGTGCAGCCAAACCCCAAATTGTTAAGACTCTGGTGATGATAATGATGACGATAAAGACGATTTATCTTCTCCTATTCTATACAGAAGAGTACTAGCTTGATCTTAAATACAAAAAACCAACTTTGATGGCAGTACACAGCACACAGAGGTAGATTGTGTCTAACATTAATTCTACTAGAGAGAAACCGGTTTCCTAATAATTAGTAAACAAATCGGATAATCTTTTCTCAAAATTTCACAATAAAAAGGGACATCTAGTATGTGATTACAAGTGGTAAAGGTGCTGAGGGGTATGAGGCTGTTCAACTTAAAAGGAGGGAGAGGAGAGATGGGGAATTAGAAAAAGAGATGATAGGGAGAGAAGGTGAAAGTGAAAGTTATTATTTTAATCAGGTAAGACGTAAGAGACTCTTGAACAATAACTAATAGCAAAGAAACCAACTGCCACCATCTCCATCAACAAATAAACCTATATGCAAATTTCAGACTGATTCAGCATTAGCTGTCACAAATTTGCTTCAGTGAACACCGTGATGTGAATATCCTGACAAGGGTATTTTGGTTGATCCAAAGGAATGGCAAATATATCCAACCTTGCCCCTTAAATATCCAACCACACTTTTAGAACAAGATAACGCTCCTAAGACAAATTTAGAGCCCACCAACTTAACAAGAAGCCATTGGCCTGAATCATTTCTTTCTACAACGTTTGTTAATAATTAAGTTCCAATTAGTTTAATTCCTTGGGATGTCAAATTTCTAGTCATGTAGCTCGCCTCATTTACCGAACAGTTCAGTACAGGAGGATCCCTAACTTCCAATGCATGACTAACAATAACCAAACATAAATATAGATCAAATAGAATTGATTGAATAAAGAGAAAGAGAGTAGAACCGCCATGTGATCCTCCATATATCAGATTTAAGCTGCTAATATTGCATCCATAATGAAAACTAAGGGGCTAAATTATCATGCCAGACTCTGCAATTGTATTCGCCAAAGGGAGAGAGACATTATTGCTGCTGAAGGGGACAGGAATACCCTAATTTATGATCCATGAAAATAATATTTGAACATAGTGATCAACTGTACACGCATTTACAAAGATTTCTTCTTTGCAGTTGATCCTCTAATTCAGAAGAGAAAAGTTAGAGATTTAAATTATGGTAGTAGTAATCCGGACAACAAGAAAAGACTCTTGTATGTGCCACCACAAAAGAGAGCAAGGTTCAAGTTTTGTAAGATGAATGGGTTATTTTAATTTGTTTTAGGGGTGGGTATTTTTGTAATAACTAATAAGGCATTTTTGTGCCAACAGTAGTTTAGGCTTTCTTTTATGCATGGGTTTTATGTAAAGGCTAAAAACCAAGGATAAAGTGGGAAATTTTGTGCGTTGGCCTAAAGGTCACTATTTTGTCATTCAGTGAAGCTCCAAAGTCAACAAAAGAGGCCCCACACAAGCCGGTAGACAGCCACTTTGTTTCCTAGTCTTTAATAGTTTAAATTTTAGGAAAGTTGATTATTTAGAGTCTTAGAGTTTAGGAAAGTTTGGTTCGTAAGTCTCTTAGTTATTTAAAATTTTCTATTTTATTTCTATTATTTTTTTAGTTTTGTAAACCTATTTAAAGGCACCCCTCCCCCATATTTTATGGTGAAGAATTTTAAGAATTTTGTTGAATTATTGGGTGGTTTCCCAAGGTATGGTTGTGGTCATGCTCTCCTCTCTAAGGGTTGATGCCATCTCCTAGCTCCCCTTTTCTCTCCATGTGGGTTGTAGCACACCAAGGTGGACATGTGAATACCTCTCACCCTCCCTCTCTCTCACACCTCCTCTCCCAGGTATCTCTCTTATCTTCTCCTTCTCTATTAGTCTTTTTTCTCTTTTTCTTCTCCTATATTCTTTCTTATCTTCTTCCTCTAAAGATTCCTGCTAGTTTTCATCAAAACCTCCATTAAAGAACCTTTTATTTTCTGAAATTTTATTATTTGGCTAATCAAAACTTGTCCAAATCTCATGAAATTTTAACTGTAGACCCTTTGAACTCTGCACTACTGATCTAGAAAGTTTTGGAGAATTTGTTGACGCATCAAAGGGGCATTTTGGTAATCTTTAGACTTTTTGTCCAAAATTACAGAAATACTCTTTTTGGGTCTTTTACTTTCTTTTCTTCTTTTTCATTCTAAATTCTTCTAAACTCTATTTCTATTATTCTATTGCCTGTTTCCATAGTTTTGTAGCAACTTAAGTGTGCTAAATTCAATTGTTGAAATATTTTGCTTCTACACTTTTATTCTAACAATTATTTGAGCCTCTTGGTGTATCCTACAACAATTTTGGTACCTTTCATTTGTGTGTTGCATCAAGTAGCACTGGGTACAGTCTCAGGTTCAAACCTGATATGCAGCTCTTGTCCACAGTTGATGTCTTGATGATGCCTCTCCAGCCATGCTGCGGGTCCCCCGCATGGATGCAGCAGTCATCAGATCGTGGGGCTCCAAAAAAAATGATTTGGACTAAATCCAGCAATTAAATATACTCCGTCCATACTCACCAAATTTATTTTTCAAAATTTGTGGGCAAGCAACCCAGTACATCAACCAATTTAGCTAGGTTCCACACCCATTGTACATGGGCCTTTGGGCGGTTAATTGTTAAGATTAAGCTAATTGGTCCTTTGTAGTTATCAAAATCAGGGAGGGTTAGCCTTGTTGAAGAAGTGAGTCATCTTAAATTTCTGTGAGGTTGCTAATTTTTGGGATGCCTTATCACCTCCTTTAATGATATTTCTTTTATAAAAAAAAAAAGTTTATTTCTGAAGAATATTATTCCAAACGGGGCTAATAACTTGCAAACAGATCCAAGCAAACGGCTAACAGATTAGCAAATAATTGTAATGTGGCCACTCCTCCCTAGACTTCATGCAGAATCAAACCAAAAAGATCTCATATAGTACAGCAGCAAGAACAATCATGAATACAGACAGATACAGCAGCATAAAACAGAGAAAAAGTACCGCATGTTATTTTTAATTAAACCTGGGACCAAGATTTGGCAAATTTGAAAACATCAAAGTAAATGAAGTGAGCGATTGAACCTGTATCAGCAAGTCTAATAGCAAATGTATGACTTAAAATAGATCTTTGTTTTCTAAAAAATTGCTCCAGTTTAAAAGCCAAATATCATCCAAACTGCATATGTCATATGATCACAATATATACATCAAGGCTGGCTTCAAAAAGTACATCAGATGACAAGCTTCATATGGTGTGATTAAAACACATTTAAGGCCCTTTTTATGAATAATTAAGGCCTAAATAGAAGCAAGCAAATAAAATAAAGGCAAGTAAGGACCATCAATAACTACCTGATTCCGAGCACGAGTAACATCAGCTTCTGACACACGGTAAGATAACTTGCTTATCTCATACATAATTGCATATGCCAAATCATCCAAGCAATCCGGCTGCAAAATGCAATAATGGAGAAAGAAAGTACAATTAGAATCATCATGGGCTAAATAACAGTGCATGTTATTAAGAAAGATTGAAACTCAATGAATGGCCCCTCAGTATAATTCCCACAAGTAAATCACACAATAATTGAGACACAGGGATTCTACTGGCAAGATCATTGAAAATCCACATTAGTTAGGATATCTGTGGTGGGCCCGATAGTAGCTAGTTGTACTCTAAAATACTCAGGATAAGAGGCAAGAAAATGACTTGCAATGGACATGACAGACAAGTTTTTGACTTCCATTTTTCCCCAAAGTTCAGTACATTCATATTTGTTCTAAGAGTTCATCAGTTATCAGTACTAAATAAATTAGCATGAGAACCCCAAGGGGTAGCGCAGTTGGCCAGGATCACGCCTCAGAAAACGGAGGTCCTGAGTTCGAAGCACACCCCCTTCGGGCCACTTGCCTGAGCGTAAAAAATCCGATCTACCCGGTGTGTGGGAGGCAGGAACTCCACATGCCCCGAGGACAAAGTCACGTGCTCTAAGAGGCCTGGATACCTCGGTTATCAAAATAATAATAATCAATAAATTAGCATGAGGAACTCTGATAATCAACTCAATGAAGAGCTATCCCAACTATATGTCAGCCACACGAATCCTGTTCTACCATTCCACTCTATCTAAGGTCATATCTTCTATTAAACTATCACTCTTAAGGTCTTTTCTCACTACCTTGATCATGTATCTTTTAGCCTTCCCCTTGTTATATTAGAAACTTCAACTTGCACATTATCACCCCACTGGTACAGTCATGGTCTAAATTCTGAATTTACCATTTATATCAGTTCATATTATTTTCTTTAGAATAAGTCTGTAAGTGTCTCTAACTATGACTAGAAATAATTAGGGACGTTTTGATTTTTCAGAAGTTAATGATAAAGTGTAATAGAAATAAGTTTACACAGATCTCTCGGATTTCTTTCCAAGCTAGTTGTTGCCAAAACAAACAAAGCAACAATGCAATTACTACCACTCGTCTCCTTGGGTGTTTCCTTTCTCCTTCAAGAGTCACGCATTGGGGTGGTGGCTTAGAGATCTTGAGGGGACCCCTAGTTCCATTTGGCTTCTCTGCCCTGGGGTTCATTTGTTTGAGGTATCTAGAAGGAGATGAATAGAAGAATCTTTGAGGGTATTATTACCACTCCTGACAAGCTGGTCATTTCTATGGTTAGAACTCTATTAGATTGGTGTTCTTCTAGGGACTTCGAGATTGAGGGTTGGGACTTGTTTTGGAGGTCCCTGAATTAGTGGGGTTTCCCTTGTGGGGCTTTGGTTGTCTTTTGGCCATTGTATGTTAGGCCTTTTCTGTTTTGCTTTCTTTTTTTCTTTTCTTTTCTTTCCTTTGGTGTTTGCGTTGTTGTTTATACCTTCTCGGTGCTCCTGTAGGTGTGCTCCTTGTTGCTTTTCCGTTTTCTAATGAAATCATCTCTCAAAAAGAAGATGCAATTTTTTTCAGCACATATCCAACATCAAACAACTAAAAAAGATCATCAAAACTCAATCCACTCTTCTCTTTTTTCAGGGAAAAAAAAAAGGATTTTATTCAAGAAAACAAAAACAAAAAAAAGGATAAGAAATCCCCAAAAAGGGAAAACAAAACAGGATAGGACCAATCACTCCTCACTACTGCAGTCATTGGTTGAACAATGTCAATCGACTTTCCTTCATCTTGTCACCTATTGGTGCTACCCCTTATGTCCCACAAATGCATTAATTTATGATACAACACTTTAGAATTCTGATGTTTGCTCTTAATTTATTAATAAAAAACAAGAAATAGATAACCTAAAACCAGCCTATAGTACAAAAATCATTATTTATACATTGAACTAGAAATTAAATCCTTGAAACTAACTAAATTGACAAGATCTAAATGATCCTCACCTTGGCAATAGCATAGACACCAAACAGGCCTGTGTCTTTATAGTTGGTGTTAAATGCCATCATGCTCTCTGCTATATCATTTATGCCAACCCTCTGTGCAAGCTCTGAGCTGTTTACAGAACCAAAAGTAGTTACATACTTAAATTATCCACACACACACATATGAGTGTGGCTGAAATGAGGATGCCGAGATGGATGAGTGGCAAAACTAGAAAGGATAAAATTAGGAATGAATTCATTCGTGGGAGTTTAGCGGTAGCGCCAATGGGCGATAAAATGAGGGAAAGTCGATTGAGATGGTTTGGGCATGTGCAACAAAGACCAATGACTACACCAGTGAGGCGAAGTGAGACAATACAAGTTGAAGGTGCTAGAAGGACTAGAGGAAGGCCAA